>JAYJLX010066274.1:0-27635 GCA_036873525.1 Chalinula nematifera | reverse complement strand
TACACCTCATTAGACCAACATTACAGGCAGAGTTACATGCTGAATTGATAATAGAATAATGTAATATAGTATATTAGTATAAACCAATGATTAACTAACCTACACAGTGATTATCATTACCAGCAGTATTAATACATGAGCTACAGTCAGTCCGTAAACCAATACTACCATCATAGGTTACACCAGCTAATATAATGAGACTGTCCTGTCTCCTAATCCAATAATGACCACTAAAACAAGTCATCTCAAACTGTCCAACTCTATCACTACTAAGATCAGTGTATTCCATTATAACAGACAGCTCCTGGTATGTTCCCATAGTGGTGCCTTGTACCTGACAGGTATAGTAGGGACCACCTCTGATCGATATTGAACCTTCTTCTCCTCCAGCAGCTTTTACTTCATCCCTCAGTAACTGCTCCACATCATTCTGACTGGGTAGAGTACAATCCTGAGCCTCTACTGTGACTAATAGCAGCAGTAAATAAAGCTGCAGTACAACAGCAGAAGATCTACTGCTAAGGAACATGTTTGATAAAGGAATACTGAATACTAAATCATATGTGACTACTTTCCTACATCTGTTAATGAGCCACACCCACTTTACTTGTGTATGTGCATGTGTGTGTGTGCTTTCTTTGGCTTTAACAGTGTGTATTTAAGACTCACAATAATCAAAACTATTGCAGTTACTTTAACTTATATGTTTTGAAGAAAATATACTGCAATCTGATTGGTCATTAATTAAGCTTTATAATGTTGTACGTGCACATGATCAATTATCAATTAGTGCATGTACATGTATGTACCAGCCACTCATGGTCAAGTGCATTATGTTCTTGTATGCACCATTGAATAGTATTAACATTGATTCCATATCAAGCAAGGATGATTACTTATTGTCAGATGGAGTGTGCGGTATTATAGTTTCAGACTCCCACTGTTATTGTGTGTATCCATGTATTGCATTGTACATAATAATGAATTTATGATCACTGTGTAGTATTGCTATTATATTCAATGACATTAACATATAGCTAGCAATATACTCCATAAGTACATTATACAGTATAATACAGTATGTGTGTAAAGTGTACATACCGGAAACAATTACCCTCAATTATATATCAAGGAAAATGAAACTAGAATAAACAAATGTGGCTTACTTGGACATCCGGGGCTGAGCTGCTGGATGCCATGGCTTCCTAAAAATCCCCCAATATAATCAAAGGATTGATGATTATATATATATAGATCTATATGTTAATTGTTTATTTTTATGAATCGAAAACATTAAATAATAGCCTGGTATATAAACTATAGACATGTAACCATACAGTAATATTCATTTACTATACGGTAACAATTGAGAATACGATATTAATTTTTCTAATACACACAATGCATGACAGTATAGCAGTCAGTCAGTCTCAGGCCCTATATAGCTAGGGATTATTGAAGGAGGTACACCAGTCTGGGGCTACAGTTGGACAGGCCAAGTATCCACGATGAATACCTGATTTCACTATACGAACATCCCCCCTAGATTAGATTGTAGACAACACTGATAATAGGGTAGCTCATCTGAACGAGGGTTACACTCAGGGGTACACAGTACAGCACGCTCCTCTGAGAATGGGGATAATGATAAAGGAAACACGAGTGATATTAACATTAATACATGCATATACTTACAGTACCAACATAACCACACCCACAGACATGCAGTATATACCTTCATCACATGTATCTCCAGTGAACCCTGTTCCAGTACAGTCACAGGTGAAGTTATCAGGAGGTGAGGTTAGTATACAGGATCCACCATTATTACAAGGAAACAGCTGAGTCATACAAATATCACTCAATACACAATAACAACCACTACTGTTGGTAGTGATGTTATAACCAGGATCACAAGAGGTGAGACTACAACCTATTTTACAAACAAAAAGCCATGAACACAATATTACAGGAATTAGCTAAATTATTATTATAATTATTATGTGGTAATAAACTTTCCCTATAATTAGCTTAAGAATGTTTGTATCTATAGTATTTTGATGTAATTAGTGTAAGTCAACGTAGTGAATATAGTAATAATAAAACTATCATCATATCCTTAAATCATATTAATTTCTCAAGATTATATATACCAATTGGAATAATGCATGCACCATAACAGTATTTGATGTAGAGGGATTGAGTATTATATATAGTTGCGTATATACTGCAGGCTATGGTACATGGCTATACCAATAAAGAATAATAATAAAATAATAGAAAGAGCTTACCACAAGTGAAGTTGTTTTGTTCATTAGCTACGAAATTAGTTCCAGTACAGGTGAGGTCAGGACTACAGTCACCATTATCTTCAAATGCTACACAACAATCATCACTGCCACTACCAGTACACCTCATTAGACCAACATTACAGGCAGAGTTACATGCTGAATTGATAATAGAATAATGTAATATAGTATATTAGTATAAACCAATGATTAACTAACCTACACAGTTATTATCATTACCAGCAGTATTAATACATGAGCTACAGTTAGTCCGTAAACCAATAATACCATCATAGGTTACACCAGAACCAGTAGATAATATCATGAGACTCTCTATTCTACTAATCCATTGCATGCCACTAACACAAATAATCTCAAACTGTCCAACTCTATCACCAGCATTAGTAGTGTATTCCATTATAATAGACAGCTCCTGGTATGTTCCCATAGTGGTGCCTTGTACCTGACAGGTATAGTAGGGACCGCCTCTGATAGATACTGAACCTGGTTCACCTCCAGCACTGGCTATTTCATCTTGTAATGCTTGATTAATGATACTTTGACTTGGTAGAGTACAGTCCTGAGCCTCTACAGTGTCTGTGATTGACACCAACAGTAAATACAGCAATAACTCAATAGCAGGATTACTAGTGTACATGTTTGATTTATCTGCTATTTTTACTGTTATAAAGAGGAATTCTGTAATCAATAAGTCACACCCACACAACAATCTACTTCCTGTGTCATGAGGGTAATAAAGAGGTGTACATGTACACTGGTAACAATGCATGTATGTCTATGTGGATACGCACACACACACACACACATACACACACACACACACGCACGCACGCACACACGCACGCACGCACGCACGCACACACACACACACACACAATGCACACACACACACACACACACACACACACACACACACACACACACAACAACAACAACAACAACAACATGGTGAGTCTACTACTGGCTACTATAGCCTCGTGAACTAGCTTAGCTATCGCTAACTACTACAAGAATGTTCTTTACCAGCTAAATAACAAAGTGCAAAAAACTGAGGTCAACAGATTAGCAGACAAATAAGGTCCAAGTAGTCACTAGAAACAGTCCAGGAGAAGCTGCAAGCTATGATCAAAACAATAACTAGGTGCGAGTGATAAATTTTACAAGATGTGCTCAAGGGGCGCAACCTAAAAAAATTGGCATCCAACAATCAATCAGAACTGTCCTTTATCCTCAATCTCTGTCATATTTTCAAGAGTCCTTTAAATCATGGAATTATCGACATTAAGTGCTTTTAATGGAGTGTCAGTGAAGTTTACCATCAAGTATCCACAGAGATTATATGGTAACACACAGACGGACAGACAGACAGACAGACAGACAGACAGACTAGACAAACCAACTACTATACCCCTCCGCCCATGTTAATAATCCTCTGCTCATGCTCGAATTAATAAGCCTTCACACTCTACACCAGCATAGCATCTTCACTATGTGAACATGTATAGTACCAAATACAATATTGGATTTACATGCTAACAGTTGACTCTCAGTACCAGAACAGGCCACATTTTCAATACCAATGGTTCCTGTCCCCTGACCATAGGCTGCGTTAGTCTTGGCCACACCATCTGTAGTAATAATAAAGTTTATATTAACCATTGAGTTATGATGCTCATTTTTTACCACAAGTATATATAATAGTGTTATTAAAATGTCAAATAAAGTTAATGCACTCCAAAAACATTGTATACAATCAATGTAATGATTATAACCAACCAACTGGTTGGCATACATTGATTAATACAAGTATTGCATAGATACTTTATGAGGCAGTACAGAATTAAAACATACAAAAACTTCAACAATTACTTATACTGCTTCAACAATGAGTAGGCTTATTACACAGCAATACAGTATGTAATACTAATCTATATAATTGACTCAGAGCTATGGTTTACTAAGGGAGATGATACCCTATACATCAGGGTGGAGCTCCACATGGTAATTACATCATGCATGGGTGGAGCTCCACATGGTAATTACATCATGCATGGGTGGAGCTCCACATGGTAATTACATCATACATGGGTGGAGCTCACATACTTATTACTGATTAATTACAAAAAAACCCATTATGTTCAAAAAAAAAATGTCATACATCACTGTGAAACTAATGTATAAAATTGTAAAACCAAATAAAGATGGCTAACACATTTGTTGAATTGATATTGAATTCTATTATAATCTTTGAATTTGCTAAAAAAAATATTTAGTATCTTACTGCATGCAGCAATTGTTTCTATTGCTTTAAATTTAAACATAGATCATTGAAGTCCATATATCCAGCCAACGGGACCAGTAATGCCTCAACCTTATCTACGATATCAGTAAAACATGGACGCTCTTCAGCAGACCCATCCCAGCATGAAAGCATCAGTGAAGAATATCTACATACAGAGATATAGTCAGACAGAGTAATAGATCACTGAGGTGTAACTTGAATAACATGCATGACTATATATGGAATTAGTTATTATTAACATACATTTCCTCACTACAGGTGGGTGTGGCTGGTTTGTCCAGTCTCTCTCCTGATTCCAGCATTCTAACTACTTCCTTAGGTCTCATTGCAGCATATGGTTTCTTCCCAATAGTGAACACCTCCCAACACAGGACACCATATGACCACTGTATAATATTAATAATTATTATTATGATTAAAGTTAATAAACTACTGCACGCATACAACATCTGTCTTCTCATTGAATTTTCCATAGTGAATGCTTTCCAATGGCATCCAATTGAGGGGTAGTTTGACTGATGCACTATCCTCAGAGCTTGTGTCCTGCTTGAAATATCCGGAACTATACACATCCTCTGCTAGCCCGAAATCAGCTACTTTAATAACCCCATCTGACGATATCCTATATGTCAGTATAACTATAAACATATATAGTTAGCGAAAACATCAATGGGCTAACAGGGATGATATATAGGCCATATATCCCTGAAAGTGGGGATGTTAACTATATATTATATGTATACCATGGCTTTTCTGGAAATATGGCCAATATACCGTCAATCCTCACCCCTCAATATCAGCCCTTGCATGGCTTTGCAATATCTCGGGGTTCGGGTTGTATATTGGCCATATTTCCATATTACATCTGATTCGTATAGTAATTTATGTTATATATACACACTATGTATAGACAAACATATACCATATATGATATGTTACTACACTACATCAATAAACATGATACCATTCATTCCTATAGTACTATATGTTACTATACACTATATCAACTAACATGCAGTTCCTTGCTGCCAGATCACGATGGACAAACTTCTGCTCAGTCAAGTACACCATTCCTTTAGCCACTTGCAAACACATTGATAGCAGTTGTTTCATAGTGTCCAGTATAATGCTTTCTTCAGCTGAGTTTGATACAGTTAAGTCAGCAGACTCTTTCCTCAAATACGACAGTAGACTTCCATTACTCATGTAAGGCATAACAAGACATGGTGAATTGAGTAAATCAACACAGATGCCAGTCAGAGAGAGGACATTGAAGTGATTGAAATGCATCATCTTCTCTGCTTCATCAATTAACAAATCAGTCAACTGTGACTGCATATACATGCCTGTATACATGAATATTATATGCAGTATAATGGTATATAGTACAGTGTAATAGTTTACTGTGTATTGAACAATATACTACTGATACTTACGTTTAATTGTTTTAATAGCCACTGGAATAATGGTTGGCTCATTCTTATGATACTTTGTTAAAGTACCTCGATAAACAACACCAAATTCACCTAACAAAAGTATAATCTTATACTCAAATAAAAATGTGTTTGCCACATACCTTGACCTATTTTCTCAATCTTTTTTAAATCAGATGATTCAATCAAACATCTGCTAGGGAATGCGCTGGTGAATGGTTGGGGTGTGCTACGTTGTGGTGGTGGGAATATCAGCCAGGAACTAGGCTCATAAGCAGCTGCAGGTGATGTTGAATCAACCTGTGATTGTACTGGATTGGTGGTACTCACGACATCAGTTGGATTCACCAAAGTACTGAGTTCTGACTTAAATTTGCTGTCATAAAGTACAGTATAATAAAACATTGTGTATAGTACGACTGTGAAAGAATGCTTTGATGTGGTTAGGTCTATATATATTTTTATAAGACCTGTGGTCAAATCTACTATCTTATTCTTTCCCATTCAACAATATATCGTATAGTATGGGTGCATGGTCTATATATGAAAATATAAACCTGACAGGAAAGTCCTTGGATGTGATATAGGCCTTGCGGGGCTCGGCCTATATTACATCCTGGACCTTCCCCTAAGGTCGCTATATTATCAGACCTGCAGCCATACTTTTTAATATAACTATAGTACCTTAATTTAGTGCTATAAGAGTTTCCAGTCCGTTGCCCTTTGCGATAGCAATATATAGCTATAAGTAATCCGCTGGTCACCAGGATAATTAGTAATAAGATGCTTAAGGATATTATAATTGGTATTGTACTATCAGTGCCAGCTGCTGCAGCGGGTGTCGTAACATTAGTGCTGGGACTAACTGTAAATTGGAAATGAAACAAAATTAATACCCTGATATACTGAGATACATGGAATTAATTATAGCAGATTAACTGGTTTATATAATTATACTATAAGATTAATACAGCAGGCTATACTGACATTAGCTACTAGTATACAGAAAACCATCTTCTACAATAATGTAATATTGCTTATACTTTCACATTATACATCAACATACACAGCTATAGTAAGTAACTATTCTGTAACATGTAATATACTAGTTGTAGTGGATGTGAATACAGGAGCTACTGAATTGGAACTGCTGTTGATGCTTTTTACTAGATTTATTATTTTATTGACAAGTGAAAAAAATTTGATAAAACAATTTAAAAAAACCCTATCTTTTGTCCCTTTATAGACTATAACTAGATCTATCTCTTTATATATATTTGTCTCACTGGTTGTTATCATTGTTGCTACTGAACTGGAACTGACAGAAGGCATCACCTCAGTAGTGGTGGTTCGCATGGTAGTAGTTGTTGACAGTATCAACTCTAAAGATCAAAAAGGATAGGCCGAATGAGTCCGGCAACTAGTGCCACATATGAATTAGTGTGTTAATAATGCATAAACCAAATCCATGAATTATATGCAATGCCACAGTATAAAATTGTTGTAAACTTGCCACCCACGTATAATTATTGACTTTTACTGTGCAAAAGGGAATCTCATAGAATGATGTCACTGAAGAACAAATGACTTATATAGTACAAAGTAACCAAAAAGTTGCACATCACATGGTACCAATACAAAGGTTAAATAAACCAGCAACAAAATAAACAGCCTAATGACTTACATAAACTAAAAACAGAATCCATACATACATGTATTGTATACTATAAAAATCATATTATTGACAAAAAGGTCAATTCTGTCAATTACAAGTGATACATTCAATAAAAATATCATAGACAACCAAATTACCCTCGCATGTATCTCCAGTGAATCCTGTTCCAGAACAGTCACAGGTGAAGTTATCAGGAGGTGAGGTTAGTGTACAGGATCCACTATTATTACAAGGAGACGGCTGTGTCATACAAATATCACTCAATACACAATAACAATCACTACTGTTGGTAGTGATGGAGTAACCAGGATCACAGGTGAGATTACAGCCTAAAAATTCAATTATAATTTTAATATTATATACTATATGGGAATTCATGGTTCATTGAATCTTGTAGATATATTTTATGTGCCCAATTATCCTAACCCATGCTATTATTAATGGACAATATGCACCGAAACCGTTCTAATTAACGCACATATGATCAGAATTAAACCTTACCACAAGTGAAGTTGTTCTGTGCAGTAGCTATAAAATTAGTATTGTTACAATCAGTGTCAGGACTACAGTCACCATTATCTTCAAATGCTGCACAACAATCATCACTGCCACTATCAGTACACCTCATTAAACCAACATTACACTTAGCGTGACATGCTGAATTGATAATAGAATAATGTAATATAGTATATTAGTTTAAACCAATGATTAACTAACCTACACAGTTATTATCATTACCAGCAGTATTAATACATGAGCTACAGTTAGTCCGTAAACCAATACTATCATCATAGGTTACACCAAAACCTGAAGATAATGTATTGAGACTCCCCTGTCTCCTAATCCATTGGTTACCATTAGCACAAGTCATCTCAAACTGTCCAACTTTATCACCACCACTATCAGTGTATTCCATTATAATAGATAGCTCCTGGTATGTTTCCATAGTGGTGCCTTGTACCTGACAGGTATAGTAGGGACCACCTCTGATGGTTACTGAACCTGTTATTACATCTCTTAATGCTTGATCAACAAAACTTTTACTAGGTAGAGTACAGTTCTGAGTCGCTACTGTGATATAGACATCAAGAGTATGAGTATAACTCAATGGCAGAATTACTAGTATTGTATATAGCATGCATGCTGCATAAATCAATGTTCATATATACCGAGGTGATCCACAACCTGGAATGAAAACTTGTAGCCATCTACACAGGGATCATTACTGACTATGGTTCCAGCAGACACTTCATAGGCTATAAATTCGACAAAAATAAAATATCCGGAGACTATACTCTTTATCATGATAATATAACACTAATGCACCTGCAAGGTAGTAAGGATTTCCACTCACGAATGAAGGGATGTTGGGGAATTTTATAGGCAATGTGATTATATCAATTGTAGTATAATCCTTTGAACAGCTACCAACTGAAAGTAGATAGAAAAATAACAACATTGTGAATCAAAAGAGATGTAGGAGCAAACGACAAACTATGAGAACACATTCCTCTATAACAGCAGATGGCATGGTCCAAGCATGCAACTCTTATGCTATGTACAGTAGTATGTATGCATCATATCAGGAGCCTGATCATAGCTAGTCAGAGTCTATACATGCTGTTATAATATACTATAGTACCTTCAATGAAATCAACGTTATTTGTTGTGCAAGTATTGAATGCATCCTCTGGTATGACATACACATACCAGCTCTCCTGTCCAGGGAGGCAGTACATCCGTCCACTAGACCCTAAAATGATGTTTAGCTGCCTATAAAAGAGGGGGGGGGGGGGGAAGGGATAAGAATGTTCCTGGTGCATGAGTATAGTGCCATTATTTCAGCTGCTTTATTTACCCCATTGAACTAAGTTGAGTTAGATTCAATGTGATGTTGAAATCCACTGCCGAGGACTGTTTTATGATCCATGGAAATGTCACTGCAAAGAACAGCAAGTGAAACCCCAGTATACACGAAGGGTGGAAAAACTTAGACATTATCTCTATGGCTTCAATCTTACATGTGATAGCAATAATTGCAATGAATAATTGTTAAAATGCAATGAATATCGTTACAATGCAATGAATCTTATTACAGTGCATTCGCGGCAAAGGCGGGAAAACACGTGGCATTGGTTTTCGAGCTAATCTTGGATACAACTGCTAGTGCTTAAAAAAAATGGAAAAATGGATCAAAATAAAAAGCTTTTAAACTATACTGAAAATAATGAGAACAAACAAGTATAACTGGTAGCTTATTAGGAGGAAGTGGAAGGGGGAGGGAGGGAGGGGGGGGCATAAAATATCTATGGCAATAAATTACTGTCAATTATAATTATCCATTTTTTTTAGTGCTATTTGACGTAGATTTCGTAAAGACTGACTGGAGTGTCTACACTCGTGGGATTATCTGAACATATCCTGAACTCGAGGTAATCAGTAGTAGGAGCATCCAACACCTTATGGAACCAAGGGAAACCAGTACAGCAGGGCCCTTCCAAGTAATTACAGTACTGATCATTATCCCAGAGAGGATCAGAGGTGATAAAGGTCCACTCGCTGGCAAAGGTAGGGTAACTGGACTCACAGAAATAATCATCACTGATAAAAGAGGGTACTGAAATTACATTAAAGCCAGTATTACAGGGACAATCTGATTCTCGTATGTACTGCTCTTCATTGCCTGCCATAAAAGTCCATATGTGTTTCCGAGGGGAACCCCTGGTTAGACTAACCCCATCCATATAATACGAATTGATATCGTCACGCAGCGCTATGTCTTGTACACTCTTATGAAGCGCTCCTGTCTGGCCATGTTGATATCCGGTAACTCTACCACACACCTCGGAATAGCTGACATTCTTAGTCGGGATGATTACAGAGCTACAGCTGGGTCCGCTAGAGGTCTGTCTGCCGCACACTCTCAGACTACCCTTAGTGTAATATTCAAGCTCATCAGGACAGCTTTGCAGTGGATCAGACATATTCAAGTAGGCCACTCTATTCCACCCTTCATCCGAACCACAATAAGTCTCAAAAGAGCAATAGATGGTCTCCATTTCACCGTTAGCATTAACCACTTCGTATTCTCCAGAGATAGTGCTGCGATTACGAGTTTTAATGTCTGCACATGAAGTAGGCTCGGTACACCAGTCTGGGGCTACAGTTGGACAGGCCAAGTATCTACGGACAATACCTGATTTTATTATACGGACAAACCCTCCCAAATTAGACTGGAGACAACACTGATAATAGGGTAGCTCATCTGAATCGGGGTTACACTCAGGGGTACACACAGCACGTTCCTCTGAGAATGGCGAAAATGAAAAAGGAAACATAAGTGATATTCGATATTAATACATGTATAATACATATAGCACTAACATGCATAACCATGCATACCCACTGCATACAGTATACCTTCATCACAGAGGAGGTTGCTCACGCGTCATAATGACGCGTTTTAAATTAGCAAAAAATCCAATTAAGTCCTACCCGGTTCTACCCGGTTAAAAATTCCTGCTATTCTTCAACACAGCCAGAATTTTTAACCGGGTAGAAACCAACGTGTCATTATGACGCGTGAGCAACCTCCTCTGCCTTCATCACATGCAGTATACCTTCATCACATGTATCTCCAGTGAACCTTGTTCCAGTGCAGTCACAGGTGAAGTTATCAGGAGGTGAGGTTAGTGTACAGGATCCATTATTATTACAAGGAGACGGCTGTGTCATACAAATATCACTCAATACACAATAACAACCACTACTGTTGGTAGTGATGGAGTAACCAGGATCACAAGAGATGAGACTACACTCTATAAACAAGAGGTAAGAATTTAATTATCATTAAATATTATACTATGGGAATTCGTGGTTCATTGAATCTTGTAGATATATTTTACATGCCCAATTACCCCATGGTCAGTGTATTATAATTGTAAAATCACAGTAAATATATATGGCCTTATATATGATTTGAATTAATAACCTTACCACAAGTAAAGTTGTTCTGTGCAGTAGCTACAAAGTTAGTATTGTCACAATCAGTATCAGGACTACAGTCACCATTATCTTCAAATGCTGCACAACAATCATCAGCACCACCACCAGTACATCTCATTAGACCAACATTACAGGTAGAGTTACATGCTGTGTATTTATAATGAAGTGTAACACAAGATATTATTATACTAAAACATCACTAATAACGTTAACCTTGACAGTTATTATCATTATCAGGATTGTCCTGATTAGTACATGAGCTACAGTCAGTCCGTAAACCAAAACTACCATCATAGGTTACACCAGAACCAGTAAATAATAGTGTAAGAGTGGATGGTGTTCTACGACTGAATGCAGTAACACCACCAAAAGATACACAAATCATCTCAAACTGTGAGACTTTATCACCACCATTATCAGTGTATTCCATTATAATAGACAGCTCCTGGTATGTTCCCATAGTGGTGCCTTGTACCTGACAGGTATAGTAGGGACCACCTCTGATGGTTACTGAAACACCTTCACCTCCATTGACTATTGTTTCCTCCAGCAATGCTTGATTAACACCATTCTGACTCGGTAGAGTACAGTCCTGAGCCTCTACTGTGATTGATACCAACAGTAAATACAGCAGTAATTCAATGGCAGAGATACTAGTGTACATGTCTTAAAAGGAATGCTGGAATCAATAAGCCACACCCACCCTCACAATCTTCCTACTGAGGTGTATAGATCTACGTACATTGGTACACTGTGTGGGATATAGGAGTAGGCACTCTTGATAGCTATATATAGAGGATTATATGGCAGCTGCATACAGCATAATATTATATATGCACAGTGGAATTAATGAGCCACACCCACCAACATGAGTACATATACATGCGTGCAATCGGTTAATGAGCCACACCTTTTATTCATTTATCTGCTGTTCTTAAATAAACCTTTATAAGGAATATTTTAGCTGCACATACTGAGATGGGTGCACATTGTCAAGATTTTATAAAAGCTAATTTTAATAAATAATAATAATTAATTAACTATATGCAGATTTTAATAAACGTACAATGACAAAAAAAGAAATCGGTTGGTTTTAATAAATTGAATAATGATCATGATTACACAGCAACCCACTACTGAATCAAGTGAGCATAATTATGATGTGTATTATGTGGGGTGAATGTGTGGAGTTACAGTATACTAACCCCTCCATCTGGTACAATAGGAGTAATACACTGCTGTGGTGGAATAGCATCAGTACTGTCATTATTATTGAGTGAAGGCGGTGGGTTATTGACTCCTCCAGCTGGTACATTAGGAGTACTGTCATTATTACTGAGTAAAGGTGGTGATGGGTTATTGGTTCTATCAGCTAACAATGATGGGGATGAACGGAGTGTATCTAGTTCATATTCCACTACAATACTATCCACGGGTGTATCATGACTGGGCATGGTGTCATCGTTATCAGTGGGCGGAGCTTGTTGTGTTGGTACTGATGTAGGCTGCTCTTGTTGCTGGTCGATTGCCTGTTCCAACGGCTCACCATCATGACGATGGTTGGTCCCATTATCATGGTAATCGTCGGTAGTATTGACTTGGATGTGTTCAAGAGAATGATGTGAAAAGCTGTCATTATCTGACATTGTCATCTCATAATGAGCAGCCGCCATCGGATTAAAGTATGCCTCAGGTAAACTATCCATGACAATCTTAAGCAAAGAGGGATCGAAATGAAAGAGATAATCATCTATATTATTCTCGTTATCTCCATCATGAGCAGGGGCATTCCCATTACTAGTTAACATAGAGTAATCAGCGGATGGTGTAATGTAATCATTACTGGTATCGAATGACGAGTATTTGTGACTCGGTGATTGCATACCGCCATTCTGTGATGGAAGTGTCGAGTTATTGACCAATACCAGATCACTTTGGTTCACATTACCAGGGTCACGCTTACTGCCTGTGTAATATCGTATTGCGCAAATGAACAGAGCTATCATAGTGATTATCAGAAGCACAACCACACCCAAGCACACCACGGCCATGACTGCAATAGAGAGAAATAGCGATGAAAACACACTTACACACACAAACAATTCATAGTAAATTTTGTGAAACAAATTACTTCACAGGTAACAACACATGATCAAACAGACTTTAGTATAGCATTGCATAGTGATCAAATAGACATTGTATAGTGTATACTTCCTGGGTGTGCATTTCTCTATAGTACACCCTTATTGATCATGCAGTACTGTATAGTATATACTACAATACACTATGTAATATAAATGTATATCACTGATTACAATATACAGCATTATGTATAACATGCAACTATGTATTATATTTACACAAAGTATCATTTGTGTTGTGTATCAGATATTCGACCTTTCTGTTGTGAATAATGATTCCAAGAGAAAACTAATCTACATTATTTTTGTGTGTTGAAACCAGAGATTGTCTCAATTTTTCCCAGTAACACAAGCATATTTCACATTCCAATGAGACATTAGATCATCAAAGTGGGATCGGCATATGAAAACATATTGCCATTCGAAAACATTGAGTATAATGTATTAATGCTGATACGTGTCCATTATCCTATAATACCCTATGTACCCAATATATACTCTATATTGCATGTTAGTCCATTATTCTATACGCACTATCTATACCCTATATATTGCAGCTCAGTCTATTATTCTATATATCCTATTATATCCTATGGTAGCACAAACCATTGTAACTTTTGGCAGCATTTGAACCTGAATAGTAATACCATTGTATCACCATCTAGTCAAAAGCAGCCAATTCACTCTGAAAATAGTGATGATACCATCACACATACATACATACACACACACGCACACACACGTACATACATACACACACACGCACACACACATGCATTAAGTATTCTAAATGAAATTATTGTCAGCGAAGCATGTAATTATTATTGTACCACGCCCACTCACTCACATACCAATGGTGAGATCACTGGACAATGGGAAGCCATTATTAGACTTGGTCTTTGGACTGGAAGACATTGTCACCATAATCATTGATGAATCGTCAATGGTTGATGCTATTGAGGGAAGAGAGAGAGAGAGAGTGTGTGTGTATGAGAGAGAGAGGAAAGTCAGTGACATATTGAAAGCTGATGGACATGTAGATACAGCCGACTATAGGAAGTGGAGTATGTGAGGTAACCATGTGTGAAAATAAGGATGAAGCTACAAGTTGAAAATTATTTGCATGACTTATCAAAACTAGAGTTTATTACAAACTGCTAGTAAACGACGTTTCTACCAGTATAATATTTACCGTTTATAGAGGATGGACACACACAGTGTTGAGGTATAGTGAGGCCATTAATACACTGAATACAGCAATCACTACTACTGGTAGGGGAGCAACGAATACATTCATGGTCCCTGATACAGTCTGTGGGCAAAGGTGAGGGTGAGGGATAGGGGTTTAGGGGCGTGGCACTGCTGGTGGATTTTTGCCGAGACACTGTGATAAATGAGTTACATAAAAGTGGTAAAATAAAGAATGAGTTACTTGAAAGGATTATTGTCTTGTATACAGACAAACTATGTACCTGTACAATTAGTACCAGTGTATCCTGTACCAGTACAGTTACAGGTATACTGATCAGGAGTGGTATCCAGTGTACATGATCCATTATTACCACAAGGTTTATCAGCTAGACAGATATCGGTAAGGTAACAGGTGCATGATTGGGGGTCGAAGGAATAACCAGCCAAGCACAAGACACCACAAACTGTGAATGAAACAGAGTACTGATTGATCATTACAGTATATAGTACACTAAAATACAGTATGCATTTAACAAAATAAAAATAAACATAGACTACTGATTGATCATTACAGTATATAGTGCACTACAATACAGTATGCATTTAACAAAATAAAAATAAATAAACATATACCTGAAACCCGATTGTACTATTAGCATTACTATTTTGTTTTGTTATTATTGTTAGTATAATAATCAACTGACAACAATAAAGAGAATGTTGACAGAGGCTAAAGTCAATACAACGGGCCACTTATACTGACCTACCGCCCACACACAATCACGGCTAGGTTATACTTACTACATCTACTGCTGCTGTTGATGGTGGTGGTGAGTGAACTAGTGTTGATCTCTGTAGTAGAACAGGTTGTATTGGCATTGCACAGCACTTTATCACTCTCTGCACAGTACAATACGCTATTACACTGGGTTGTATTGCTGCTAGTGCATGCTGAAAATAATAAAAAAAAAAAAAAACAAATTGAAATAACACATCAGTTACCACTAAGGAAAACTATACTGTTTGTTTATACCTTGACATTGTGAGCCATCAGTAGAGCTGTTGTTACACGGTGATACACTGCAGTTGCTGTTTGTGTCGTTTCTTTCCACACTACTGACCGATTCAATGACCCAGTCTAATCCACCATTGCATTCCAGCTCAATATGTGCACGTCTGTTAGTTGATGGCGTGGTAGAATCTTTAGATAGTCTATACCCCACTGTGATGGACAGCTGCGTCCCATTATTACCCACCATCAGACAGGTATAGTAGGGACCATCTTGTAGTGTTATACTAGTCGAGTTGATACTGTGGAGTTGATTCACAGCTGATTTAATGATAGATGTGGCGGGTAGTTCAGCAGTGCAGTCAACAGCAGCCTCCGACAACGGATACAGGCTTGAAGACAGTAACAATTGAAGTGAATACACTATTATAGCAGACAGCATAATTAGTTCAACTGATGGGCCTCAGTCAGTGTTGAGTGGAGTTCTTATTGTACATCAAACGTACATGAACTAACTAATAAAGTTAATTAAAAGTTAATAAAATGTATTTGTACTGTAAACAAAAATCTAAATAAACTATGCTAGGTCATACTAATGTAGTGCATCTAGTAATACGGAGTAGTTGGTTACTCCTGTCTGTCGTATACTTCCAGCCCATCCTGCTATTTGTCCTGCCCCTCCCCTCCCCTCCACTGACGCTGCCACGCCCACTACTATCTCGAATGTCCTCAATTTCACAATAGATGTGTTGTATCTCGGCAACGTCACCACTGGTTTCCATGGCAACGTAGCTGTTGCTACCGATATTGGGTGTGTCGGTATTGACAGAACCGCCTATGCTGGTAATTATGGTGTCCTGATTAGCAGGGGCAGACCCATCAGTTGAAGAATTTACAACCATTGCTGCATCTAGTACATCATCGAATGACATCCTTTGCCTGGCTCTCCTTCTGTTACTATGGGTCCTCTTGATAAGACAACCAACACAACATACGCACATCAATAACACAACGATCACCAACACTATAGGAATGATCAGAGATACACCTAAAGCAATAGAAAGGAAAGATAGGGGTGGCGGGGAGGGAGGAGTGAAAGGAGAGAGGAAAAAGAGCGAAAGAGAGAAGGGAGAAAATAAGCTGTTGTATTTCTTTAAAAAAACTCTACATGTACTCAAGTTAAGCTGACTTATATGTACTATATATCACGTGCACTCACTCACAGAGCAAATATACTACAATAATTATAATTATTATATATTACTATAGTGCACTCTTGATTCAATCATGTATAGTAGTAAATTAGTGTCCACAAGCATGGCCAGGTATATGTAATGTATGTGCATGTGTTTTAATTGTAGTACTTCTCACCAATTGTAAATGTATTAGCGGAAATCGTATTGAATAACAAGTCAGTTGAATTGGAACTTGACTTCAGCAGCTGCTTCTTACTTCTAACAATGGAGTCAAGTCCTATAAATAAAATATATGACACTAATATATAATATAGAAATGTAGACATAGTGACTTGTTATATCTTACCACATGTGAAGTTGTTCAGTTCATTAGCTATGAAATTAGTTCCAGTACAGTTGAGGTCAGGACTATAGTCACCATTGTCTTCAAATGCTACACAACAATCATCTACTGCCACTACTAGTACTGGTATAGTGGACCTTACTAAACCACAAGCGATGGTAGTCCATTCCGGCCTGGTAGCATCACTGCTGACACAGATCATGTCAACGTGTACAGATCCAATATCACCATGCAGAACAGTTGAGATATCGTTGAAAACAACCATTATAATAGACAGCTCCTGGTATGCTTCCATAGTGGTGCCTTGTACCTGACAGGTATAGTAGGGACCACTTCTGATAGTTAGCGTAGAAGGCTCATAAACTATATTGTCTGGTAGAGCGCAGTCTAAAGAACTAGAGAAGCTGAACAAGTAGACAAATATTAGAAACATCAATGCATTCATCTCTACCACAAATATACAACAGACCACTTGGTATGGTCTATTAGTAAGCAACTACGAGAAATATTTTAACGTTAGGTAGCTTTTAAAGCAACAACAATAACAATAAATAAATATTATTATAATAAACTCAATTAAGAATAATGAAATGTAAATAGTTTTTTTCAATAACGCAAGTTTTCTTTTTTTAAAGAGAATACTTTCCTCTGAGTTCTGTTAAGTTCCCGTTATCTGTACAACAACCAGCCTCTCTAATCTTATCAAAAATACCTGCTAAAACTGAAACACCCCACCAAAAAAAAAAACACACAATAAAGTAAGGTTTTGACATCTTATTTTATCCATTAAAACACCTTCTTTTTCTTTGCGAGACAAGAACATCTTTATAAATGAAAACCGTGATACTCTGGAAAGTACTTGAAGAACGTTATAGGTAAATTCGATAAAACCTATTGGCAATTCAAAGTTATAGTAACTGGAATATTAATACTAGGTGTTATTACGTACCCTCGGGTACAAGGTGCTGGTCCAGAGCTGCTATTATATTTGTTAGAGTATGGCCCTCTAATTTATTACTAATCACTGATGAAGTAAAGATGAGTGTGGGAGAAAGTTGGAAAACAAGTAATTTATGCTTAACCTGTTTTATTATTCCATACCTTGTTCCAGTAGGGATGGTTTGATTTTTAAAAGCAGTTGGGCATAATGAAGAGGCGTGGCTGAACGAGGGGCAGAGTTCCATAACTGTATCAGGCTACCAATATTAGTCTGTATATTATACAATAATAATAATTATAATGTAACCACAATATTTCTAAACCACACCTCTTCCGCTTTAATCTCATGTAAATTAATTTTCGGTTTTGGACTAGTATCCTTCTCAGACTCCGCCCCTTTTCCTTCATCCTCATTCCTATTCCCTTTATCCTCAGCCTTGTTCTTAGTTCCAGTATCATCTTCATCATCTACTACTTCCTTTATTAAAACTTTCTTTCGTTTTTTCTCAACATCATCAGTCCTAGGTGTTGGCGATAAGGATTCTGCCTTCTCTGGTGTTTCCTTAGTAACAGTGGTGGTAGTAGGTGATACGGGAGAGGGGCTGGTGGGCGTGGTAGTGGGCGGAGTACTTGAAGATGATTTATGCTTCTTTCCTTCTGTAGATAAAGGCGGTTTCTTGTTTTTCTTGTCATTGGAAGTTTTCTTTGATGTTCCTCCGTTATTGCCACTCGCTTTAGTTTGCATGGGCTTCTTGCTTGCTTTAGTATCTACAAAAACACATGTAAACCTAGTTTATGATATGCATGTACATAGACATAACTTCATATACAGTGAAACCTTCGATAAAATAACGAAATTTTTGGGACCAATAAATCACTTCATTACTCAGAAGTTCTCTTTAAAGAGAGGTTACTTAAGCATTGTTTAGAGACCTCAAAATCCTTTTCATTATACAGAGATTTTCATTAAAGGGAGTTTTCATTATCGGAGGTGTTCCACTGTAAATTTACATTTCAAATCAATAAAGTCATACCTTTGTTTGATGTGTTGGAACTGGGTTTATTGGCCTGTTGGATCCCTCGTAGCTCCTAATGAACACAAAATAAATCATATTATAATATTACAGCTTTAGCTTTTACTGATCGTTTTATAAATGTCCACCATACCTTAAGGTAAAGGTCGTGTACAGCGTCCTTCTCTTTCTTGGCCAACATGTTGCTGGGTTCAAGTTCGGTTACCAGCTTTAAATCTTTCAAGGATTCTTGAAATTTCTTCATTTCCTGAAATACCAAACAACAACACACAACAAACAATAATTAAGCACTACAACAAGTATCCACGTGTACTGTACAATGTGTACATGTACTTATTTAAATAACTGTGTGTACTGTCTGAATGCTTGTTTGTGTGTCTGTAACGATCATCAACTTTAGTTTAAAACCATGCAGTGTCTAGAGGTCTGTAAATTTAACTTAAAATTATACATGACACAATTATCATCAGCCTGACAAATATTTACATCTTCTTAGCATTTTCTACACAATACAGACTCTTCATTGCATTACTGTATGCTCAAGGGGGTGCGTGGGCGGTAATAATGAAGTTGTTTTCAGTACTCCTTTCAAGATATATTCAAAACATCACCTCTGTGTCTGTACCGACAGACTAGATGATTCAATTGAAAGAGAGTTAAACCGAATTTTTTCCCTCAGAAATAAAGCAAGTATACAACACACAACATCATCAGAACACACCTTTCTTGCTAGTGCTCTCCTGTAAAGGGCTTTGACATTTTTAGGCTCCAGACCCAGTGCATAGGAGCAATCTGCTTCACACTTGTCAAACTGCAATTAATATAGTAATGGTAAACAAAAACACTAAAACAATTAACAAAACAAAACGAAACTAATAAAACAGTAACAACTCGCTAGTGACAAAAATAACAGAAAGACCAATAATAAAAGTAAATCGTTGATTTCTTAACAATAACAATAACAGAATAGTGAAAGAGATAAAGAGCTATGAGAGAGAGTGAGAGAATAACATGTTACAATTGAACCTGCTCTCTCTTCAAATAGCACAGAGCTCTGTTAGTATAACCCACGACTTGACCAGGACAGGCTTCGATACAAGATGTGTAACGATGAAGGGCGGATAAATAATCACCCTACATAACCACACAGAGAAAGAGGAACAGAGAAACAGGAGAAATAAAAGCACAATAATGTGTATACACATACATACATACATACATACATACATACATACATACATACATACATACATACATACATACATACACACACACACACACACACACACATACATACATACATACATACATACATACATACATACATACATACATACATACATGTACGTATATACACGCAGTATACATATGTACATGTATATGTACACAGTATGTACATGTATACATGTACATGTAGATTACCTGTTTCACGAAAGCATTCCCCTGTGTCTTAAAATCCTCAAACATTTCCTGATTTGATCGCCTCTTTTTATATGTACTTGCACCACCTGTTTCCTTTGTACCAGTACTACCAGCTGCACTAGTTGTACCAGTATTACCAGCTGCACTAGTTGTACCAGTAGTACCAGTATTACCAGTTGTATTAGCTGGATCAGTTGTATCAGTATTACCAGTAGTACTATCTGTACTAGTTATACCAGTAGTGATAGGTTCAGGCTTTATTGGTTGTGTTGTTGGTGAAGAGACAATAATGTCATTGGGAGTTTGCTGAGGGTTAGAGGTAGGTGGTTCAGGGGGTGTGGCTTCGGCATTAGTATTAAGAGGCGTGGCCACAACAGGTTGACTGTCAGGTACACTAAAATGAAATGCTGCCAACACTTGGTCTTCTTCTGAACATGGCTTCAATTTTTCCCGCCATTTTCCACCATCTTGATCCCTGAGTAGCTTAGTGAGTCTACAAGGAAAATTGATATCGTTAAACAAGATAATATTAGGGGGGGAGAGGGATGCATTCCCCACTATAATTAACCCTTCTCCTATCTTCCCCTCCCTCCCTTCCTCTCTTTCCCTCACCTTGATATGGAATCCTGTATCTTGTCAATCTTTGGATCAACTCTGAGGACCAACTGACAATCAGTAAACGCAAGACGATACCTAAAGAAACAGTAACGATAACCAAACAGTACGCAACAAGTTGAGTAGCAATAAATCAATGTAAATCCTCTTCAACACACTAGCTATCCATTAAAACTAACTTCTCCATAGTTTCATAAGCCATGGCCCTCCTGATGAGAGCCTTTATGTTTACAGGAGATAGGGAGATAGCCTTAGTTGAGTCATTAACACATGAACGGCAGTCACCGATCTTTAGATTACAGGCAGAACGATTGCTGTACAGCGTAGATAACGAGTGGGTGTGGTCTCCATCACCTACATTACACAAGGTAAGATGTGACATTATAACTATATTCAGGTGTTAGGTAAAATTGCTTACTTACATTTCTCCAGCTCTTGAATTGCTTCCGTGTATTTATTTAAAGCCGTTCCATATTGACCCACCCTGAATAACTCATTCCCTTTATCTTTAAGGAACTGCACATTCACAGGTAAAGGAGGGGGCGGGGGTGGTGTGGGCGTGGTCACTGGTTGTTGCTTGGTGGGTGGAGCTACAGTAGATTCCCCTGCTGTTGCCAAGCCAACAGTAGACGATACGTCTCCAGTGTTACACACAAAAGTATCAGCATTAGATGGCTGATAATTAGTGGGCGTGGTTGTGAGTATGTTTGCGGTATCTTGTTCTATCTGCTCGTCCACCTCTTCTATAGCTATCCTCTTTCCCTTTGGTTTCCTGTTAGTATCTCGCGATGTGTCAGGTACATAGCTTTGTTTGACCTTGTTCAACAGTTCCTGGCATCTTTTATTATTGGGTTCCACCCGGAGCAACCTCTCACACACTTCAACTGCTTCATGATAGTCTTTGAGAGCTTCACACGCAGTGGCACACCGAAGGAGAGCTATGGAGGGAGGGGGCAAGAAGGAAGAGAATAATCAACAATTACGTAAATACTAAGTTCTTCTTGTACCTTTCGTATTATCAGGTTCTCTCTTCAATGCTTCCCTGCAGTCAGCCAATGCTTGTTCATATTTATTCATCTTTATATAAACCAGTGCCCTGTTATTGAAGGCAGCTGTATCAGGGTACAGCTTTAGACTGTGAGTATAGTACGCCATTGCTTCTTCATAATCACCAGCTCTAAATGCCTACAGTAGGGAAATCAAATGATTTACTAAGCAGGTGTAAATACTGGGAATATGGATGGTAGTTTTTGGTAATCAAAATTTTAATACTTTGCGTAATTCATAATAAACTAATGTTTATTATAAGAAGGGTTCTTATTTTAATAAGATTCAGTTTCAATATTCAGTAATTCAATTATTCATTATAATCATACTCGTTATTTATCAACAGTATCTACGTATAACTATCGTCTAGTCTGTTTACCTCATTTCCCTTTTCTCTTTCTCTCTGCCCCGCCCTCTGACGTTCCAATTCACTCATTCCTTTTTCTAAATAATATAAACGTGGTGTATTTAACAGTAGCCACACCCACCTGCAATTTTAGCCACCGACACGAATGTAGTACACTGAAATACCTTTCTCAGTGAGTTCATGATTCCATTCAGTGCTATCCTGTTCTTTTTTGTTTTCCGCTGTATTGTTCTGCTGGTCAACCTTGTTCATCTCTCTATTGGCATCGTATTTATCCCAGGCTTTGAAATCATACGACTTGATTCGTTCTGGAGCAGCTCCAGTAGACGATGGCTTGGCCTTCTTCTTTGCCTCCTCTGAAGGTGGCTTTACAAAATAAAAATACGTAATGAAAATATTCTTTACTAAAGTCTGTTTGTATACACCTAACTACTAATTAACTTTCAATTAATTAAGTATCGTAAACTTTAATTACATAATCAATCGACCACACCTTCTAATTAATTAATTACCCCCTTTTTTTGCTATACCTGCTCTTTAACGACCCCGCCCTTCCTCACAGGAGGTATATCGGTTGAGTCAGACGTCACTATGTCCTTTTGCATGTCTTTCTTTTGATTGGAAAGGGTGTCTTCTTCACGAGATATAATCTTCTCCCATTGCTATAGTAACAGTAAGACAGTAAGAGAAAAGAGAGGTAAAAAGACAGGAGGCTCACAAAGCAAGAAAAAAGAGGGGGGAATTACCTGTAAATCAGAGTTGACTGTCTTCCACTCGTCATTAGGCAAGTCAGTTACTTTAGTGATGTTCTGAGCTTTTATCAATAGCTTACTAAAGTACAATAGATATTGAGTACTGAGAGTGACTGTACATATAAACTACACATGTAGTAAATGAGTATGCTGTGACAGTAATAAATTATAGTTATTAAATATTGTTAATAACCTGTTCGGCTTTACGGCTTTCAGACAGTCTTCGGTTGTCTTTATCAAGTCAGGGTACACACCTTCTTTTCCAGACCTAATGGAACAGGTTATACTAACATTACATAATGCTTAATTAAAAAAAAAGTTTTATTTCTGTCTGAGGGAACACTTAAGGCTCGTTTTAACGATGATACAATAGCAACTTGAGACCTTCACTTGGAGACCCTACACAACACTATGACAAGGAGAAGTTCTATAGAGGTTTATATGAGGGTTTATATGTAAAATACGTGTCAAAAAGTCAAATTACCGATCATATACCTACGTATAAAACAGCGCTGTTAAAATAAAGCTAACTTTATATATTCTTGATAATAAAATAAATTACTCTGTCATTTTGAAACTAATAGTTCACCACGATTGCTAACAACCCCCAACCAGCTGGTCAATTAAGCTAATCAGTTGAAATAATGTAATGTTACCTCAATACTTTGAGTATTTTCTCCAGTTCTGCCCCGTCTTTACACTGGTTTATATACTCGTAGGTGCAGTGCTCTATGGGGAGGTCAGTGCCTTCAGCGAATCCCATACTGTAACCCAGAGACATCTTTAGGGGGAGACACACAAATACAGGACCTCGGACAGGAGTCACAGGACACCTTAGAATGAAGAGCAAAACACACCTCTTTAAGAACACGTGGTGAAGCTATTAAATAAATATTAATTTAATAACTTAAATTAATTAGATCTAAATCTTAGCTACATAGCTTAGCTGAAATATTTGTATTGCAAGTGGTCACTACTAGTCTAGTTGACGGGCACTTGAGTGCAAAACTGCATGATGGACCTGCCCAAATAGTCATATGTGATTATAGCAAATCTTTATAAAAAAAAAAAATTAGTAATAGCAAAAGATCAGGAAAACGGGCAGCAATACTAGATACTATTAGTCTCGTGTAGCCAGATCCTCCTATAGGAGGGTTAGGCTATCCGAGACTAAGATGCTATAGCAAATGATACTAACACCAAATATCACTAGTAGCCCAAATAATAACATAACAGCAAACTTTTATTATTAAGCAAACAACAATGATGTAATACATTAGAGTTTTGTTCATACTAGCGGTTGCGATAGAATTCTTGTATATCTTCCCTCTTTAGAAATTTCCTGGTTTCATTGGCTAGTTGATTCATACTACCTCCTTCCATTGCTTTGATGAATTTGTTCCATGTAGCTGGTTTCTCTCGCTGTAACCATTCAGATATCACGGCTGCCATCCTACTTCGAGCCTTATTACAATTTTCCCTGATTGCTTCGCGAATGGATAGTTTCAGTCCGAGAAGTCTCCCTATATTATCATATTCGGCTGTATAATCGTTGAGTAAATCTTCCATATGAAGAGAGTCTGGTATTTCCTCGAACACATCGATACCGCCAGATTTGGCTGTCGCTATATAAACAATATAAATACAAATATAGACAGCAATATAGGTGAAACTAATAGAACTATCATTAATTTAACATGTATAGCTGTACTGCATGTGACTGACTGATCAGATGGTTGTGCCAAAATAAATTATAACAATAAATGATACTAGAATTATGCAATACTCCAGTATATAATTCTCCAAATTCTGAATAATGAAACCAGTTTAAACAAAAAAATCAACAAAAAACACAGAATTTCTCATAGTAAAACTGCTCATCTGTTCTTGATGAATACAGGTCATATCAATCAAAGCAACTCATATAGGTTAGGTCCGGCTAACAGACAGCTTTAATATATGAAATAGTGGGGCGTGTCATTCTATTGTATACAAGTAAATATTGAAATTTCGTATTCTATTGCATACAACGCATACAGCCGGTTCCCTTTCACACCTTAAACTTTTCATAAAACAAATGATACAAATTATATTTATATAGGTGGAACAAAAAGTGAAATAAACGACTTTGTTACCCAAGTATTTTTTGTACCTATATATTAAGCCTTGAAACTCAATAATTATTTTGCATTTTATTTTACAAGGACACACCCACCAATGCACTGGCCCTAAAGTATATAGCATATCTACTAGAGGGACCATTTCATACATGCAAAAAGTACAAACATATAGTACAAACAACATTTTACCGCCTGCTTTCATAATTTTACTCTAATTGCATACAGTATAGATTACTGAACCAAAAAAAGAATTCCCATTAAATAAATGATTACCTTTTAGGTTTACTTTGCTTATCAAATAGCTGTCCACAACGGGTACTTGGCTGTACTCTTTTCCAACCAATATTTGTACATCACTCAGCACACTCATCAACTCCTTGTCTTCAGCCAGCTTCTCAGACAGTACTCTGGTCCATTTGCCACCATAGGTCGCATCACCCTTTGCCTTCTCCCCAAAGAATGCAGCTTTGGCAATGATTACGTCCTTGCAATTCACACGTTCGACGCAACCAGGTGGAGATGGTATATCTACCTTGCTGTTCTGGCAACAATCAAAAAAGAAAAGAAGGCATTTTTTTGTATGTTCCAGTACATTTATTATGTCACGGTATATATACACGACATCGCTGTTTGGACTAAGTGAGCTGCTGGGAGTGGCAAACCAATGGCCCTGTGTTGTGATACCACCATGACCAGCATAATAGAAGGCTATATATTTGCATCGCGTATGGTAATCCCTACGAGCAGCTGCCTCAATGAGACCCCTCAGCTCAGTTGGAGACAAATTGGTCTTCACGACAACAGCAAAATTTAGCGTGTCGGAAAACACTTTCTCCATATTTCGGACATCAACGTTGGCTCCGGATACATTTGACATTCCCACAACATAAGCTACTCCTTGGCATTTGGGTTTACTCTGGACTACGTCTTCTATCTGTTCCTTGTACCTTACAGCCCAGACACTCGCTTTAAAAAAAAAAAGAAATAATAATAATAATAATTATATGTTTTTTGGCTTCAAAAATCAAAATTTTAAGTAATTTAAAAACCAATTATCATGTATTGACAGCTGTTTAACTATCAGCTTCAGCTGGCCATAAATTCCCAAGACTTCCTACAACTCACTCCAGACAGGTAAGGCATACTATAAGTATATAACTTATTAAGTTTAAGGCTTTTCAGTTAGTTAAGCCACTTTATTATAGTTTATGCAATCCGACATGCAATATGGGTAGTCTGGCATGGCCGCCCCACTCGTTGGCATATCATGCAAGTGGTCTGGGGACACGCGTACTCTTCACTTTTTTTGCTGCAAAGATAGTTGCAGCACACATTCAGCCAATCAAAACGCTTGAATCGGCTAATTACGTCACTCACACGTGTTCTGCAACCACGTAGATGTGAGACAAAGTCACACTGCAAGCCCCACCTTTTTTTACACGTGGCAGCAAAACAAGTGAAGAATATGTGTGTCCCCAGACCACTTGCATGATATGCCAAGTGGGCGGCCACGTACGCCAGACTACAATATGGGTAAGATAATATTTGACTGTAATTAAAACTTAACTGGAACAAACTCACATGAGATTTCTGTGGCAGGAGGCTGCTGTGATTTGCCGCCATCAACAGTGCCTGAATTTAAGTCACGGTTATCAGGCTGTGGCTTGCTATGAATGGCGTCAGCTCCAGGGTCAGGCTGTGGTTTGTTCTAATAATAATGGTTATTTATATATAT
>JAYJLX010066163.1:10000-20519 GCA_036873525.1 Chalinula nematifera | reverse complement strand
CCCCCCCCCCCCCCCCCCCCCCCCCCCCCCCCCCCCCCCCCCCTCCACAAACTGTAATTACATGGATTGGGGAGCACACACACATGCACACAGATCAGATCACATGACTAGCACATGACCTGTGAATTCCAATGCATTTGGTAGTACAATTATGTAACAACATAAAAAGAGGACAAAGGGGGAAATGTTGAGATTAGTTCTTTGAAATGGGAAAATAGCTTGAGAAAAAAATATGCCACGCTGTGAATATAACAACTCTCCTACCCCACCCACGCTTACCCTACATGCACAAAAAAAAAATCCAATTCTCTTTTTTTTTGTTAAAGTTTTATCTTTTATCAAACTTCATACCAATGCATTGGAACTACAGTCATATGATTATCATGTGATCAAACCAAACCAAAAAAAAAATTAATAATAAATGGGTAAAAAAAAAGAGAACAGAATCAAGTTAGCCTAAAATGTTTGAAAAAATTGCTGGCGGCTCTACTTCAAAATAAACAACAATAAAAAAGTTATAAAGCTCGAATATAAAGAATAGAGGAAGACAAAGAGAAAGAAAGGAAAGCTATTACACTCAATCAGACATCTGATTCGTAGTGAGAAGGGTTGGGTATGACAACAAAGGCCTTACGCTGGGTATACTGACCGGAGGTGACCTTTGGAGAAGAGGTAGACAGGGGAACATTAGCGGAAGAGGGAGTGGTTTTAGTATGATGTGGGGAATTATGATACTGATTAGAAGTACTGGGATGATTCTGAAATAGGAGAGGAGAAAAAGAAAAAAAGTAGCAGTTTAGTGTATGTGATCTATTAGTACATAATGTATGTATATGTATGTTACTGTACATTACAGCAGTTTAGTGTACATGTACTACAGTGTATATGTGATCCATTAGCATATAGTATATGTAATGTATACTGTATGTATGTGTATGTAACTATGTTACTGTACATTACCGATAACTCGGTCCGTTTAGAAAGGTAGGATCTATCTTCATTAGACGTATTCGTATAAGCAGATAAATCAGGATTAGAAGGTGTCCTATAAGAACATAACATACTTTATTATAATACATCATTCAGCCACTATGCCACACAGTAGACCACACTACTCAAACATAACCCTTCACAACCCTTCCCATATATTACCACACTGTGACCACAGTCACCACACTGAACTCATTAAAGTGCTATTGTGTTTTACAGTAAACTGTCATTGAAATTTGCAAAAGGTGGGATCAAGGAAATGGTTTTGAGCGTTTTTTTTTTTTTTTGAGCCTCTGAACCCTTTTCAAGGTGGATCGATCATCAATACGGTCACCAATGCACATTGAAGTGCTTTATGCCTCGCATACTGTGAATGCGATGAATATATAGTGTCCATGTACATTGAAGTGCTTTGCAAAATGGCCAGTATAAAAAGGCCTAAATATTCATATAAACCACTCCCACACTGTGACCACACCCACTTTATGCTATTTAAATAATTATTCTTGATAATTAAGCCTACTCACTTCTTTACAGAATTCTCTGTTGACAGTGTTCTCAATACAGGTGAGTTAACAACGTCACTACCACCAGTACTATATACTGGACTGGACACACGCTTCGAGCCACCGTAGTTATGAAAGGACCCACTCCTCACGGGTTCATCTGGTAGGCCACGCCCACCTACACCAATCTGTATATTACTACTACTGTCCTTGTTTGATCGAGGCAGAGTGCCAAAATGTCCGCTGCTATTACTTGTGTGGGTTGGGGTGGTTTGGCCCTGCACAAAAGGAAAAAAGGACTAAATAAAATTAAAATTATAAAATCAAAAAAATAATGATAATAAAAAAATAAAAAATA
The DNA here is from genome assembly GCA_036873525.1 of Chalinula nematifera. Classification (NCBI taxonomy): domain Eukaryota; kingdom Metazoa; phylum Porifera; class Demospongiae; order Haplosclerida; family Chalinidae; genus Chalinula; species Chalinula nematifera. The sequence continues at coordinate 18,665 of JAYJLX010066163.1, read as the reverse complement.
AAGAAATAAAATGTTTTGTTTTAGGTAATTAATGACATACTGAATTTGATTGTCCAGGAACTGGACCAGGGGACTGAGACCTATACCGAACTCCAGTTCCAGTCCCACTCCCACCTGCACGATATGCCTGCTAGTGATACAAAAAGAATAACAGTAATACTTATAACAATAGCATAACGTGTGTATGTGTGTGTGTGTATCAGTGAGATGTGAATGACAAGCTAGTGACATGTTCTATAACACAAACAACAGTAGTGTCAGACACAATCACTACCAACCATGTTATCTTCATAGTTACGAAACTGCGTCCAGTGCTTGCCTCCACCTGATTCGCTCTATGAAAAAAAAAAAAACATTAATAAAAATTAAAAATTTCAAGTCACATGGATGCATCAGCTTGAAGACAGGCTGTGATTACCTCGTTCCTGCCAAGGAAATTCCCATCTTTGCCTCCCCCAAAAGCGCTTTGAACAATAGTGGACATCTCATCAAGGAAACTTCGCTCACTGTAAGACAATAACAGATAACACCATCGTTGTATGAATAATTAAATGAATTAATAATTTAGGGGCATCACTCACTAGTCGGATCCTTCTCCACTGAGGGTAGAGGCATTGGATAATGGCCGAGTGTTTCTCTTGCCCTTATCCCTTCGTCTTCTCATAAGACTTTCTTCCCGATTCTAATAAAAAAAAAAAAACAAAACAAATATATAATAACAGCTATAAGTAACCTATCGCACATTAAATACATGTAGAATACTAAAGGGTATAGGGCTACGTTTGTACTGTACATGCAGTGGTACATATCTGAACAGCAACAGCTATATAAGCAACCCATTGCACAGTAGATAGAATACTAAAGGGGGTACAGGATTGTATATGTACTGTACATGCAGTGGTACGTACATATCTGAAACAAACATGGAAATACACATAGCAACAGCTATGACATCATAATTATGTAATTCAATAAAACGAGTAATAGGAGTTATTAATTGGTAATATTCGTAATTTAAATAAACAAATTGATATGCAACATTTCATTCAACTACCGTATGGAGGGTTTGTTTCGTGAGGCTAAACTTTCGTTCTTCAACATGGGAGAACAAACATTTATTCAAAGAAATTTCTAGTTTATATAGGTGTGGGAGCTTATTAACATGTTCAGAACGAATGTTGAACCTCACGAAAGTCATTTTGAGCATGGAAAACGAAACTTTAACCTCACGAAACAAACCCACTATACAGTATTACTAACTGATGCAAATAGTTGAGGATCTGATCCGTATTTCTCCATTTCAGTTAAATACTTGAATACATGAGTCAGCCCTCTGACACATATCTATAACCAAACAATACAGAATAAAATTAATATGTAATAGTGAAAATCAATGGTCCTATATAATACATGGTGTTTATAATAGTAGACATCCATAAACAGGAGGGGGATTTAGTTCACAATATAACACTAGCAAAATAGACACTGGAAATAGAATCCTGGAATAATCGTTCGGTAAAAAGGTAGAATTGCCTCACTTGGCTAATGTAATATCATGAACTAGAGGGAGATGGAAATGTATACGTTCTTCCTATTGACTAACCTGAGCCGGGGGTAACTCTAGAGGATTATCAGAGCAGTAGAACTCAGTTAATGAGTGTAAAAGTCTTAGGGTAACAGGAAGACGAGTTAACGAGTTCGAACTGACATCCAAATACCACAGGGGAATCTTAAATATATCTAAAGAAACAAATACAGCTACTTAACCTTCAATATTATAATCAGTCTTTGTTCTAAAGCTGAATTCAGAAATACATACATATCACATACGTATTTCTAGTGTAGATGGCTGGACATGCATATAGAATTATGGAATAATATTATTGCATTTCAAAGCATTACAAATACATTGTATGCCACACCCTTTCTTTATAACTATGCCACGCCCTTTCTTAATCCCTTTTTTTCCCCCCTGAATGTACAATACATGTACAGTATATAGCAGTTTAGGTTATGTAACCTGTTGGAAGTTCCTTTATTTCGTTTCGTCTTAAATTCAGTTGAATTAGACTCTGAAGATCGGTGAATGAATCGGGTAGGTCAACAAGATCATTGCAACTCACATCCTACAGCAGTGATAATATTTATATAACAACACATATAACACACGTAGTAAGCTGATCAACTCTAACCAAGTACTTTAACGATGCCATCTTTCCAATTTCAGGGGGTAGTGAGTGTAATCGATTGTTATTCACTGATAATCTCTCCAAATGAAGTTCGCATAGGGTCGAAGGGAGTTTAGTTAGAAAATTTTTGCTAAAGAAATAAAAAAATTGAATTGATTATTATTACCAAAGCTACTAAGTAAGCCACAGCACTAATTGTTGTCCCACCCACCCTATGTTTCTCATAATTAAAAAAAATATCATATTGCCGCGAACCTTAGATCAAGGTGCTTTAGCTGCTGTAATCTTATCAGGTCTGCCGGTATACTACGCAGTGCGTTATTGTAGAAGCTTAATGAAGCTAAATTAATATAGGTGAGGATAAGCTTGGGAAACTTATCAAACCTATTGCCAGAAACAACTATAATGAGAGGAAGGGAGGGGAGAGAGAGAGAGAGGGAGGGAGGGACAGGAGGGAGGGAGGGACAGGAGGAAGGGATAATATAGTAATGTGTATGGAATATAAAGTCACTTTAATAATGGTAATTCGATTCCCTCATTACTCCAAAAATTATTGCAACAAAATAATAATTACGTAATACGTAAGACATTACACAATTAAACTATTATCATACCAAAGGAGGAGGGACAGCAAGAGGAGGCACACACACACACACACACACACTAGTACTGTACATACAATACCTACATATAGTCTTATACCTATCCAATTACATATAGTACACTATAATACATACAGTAAATACATAATACAGCACACCTATACATATACCCTATACTTGTATAAAGAGGATGTACACACACGTACATGTATACAGACACAGTATATACAGCCATAGATATATAGCTCACAGTATATAGAATACATAATGTATAAACACTTGACAATATCACACCCTAACACTTCCTTACTAATGAAACAGATAGCAATAAAATAACAAACGAATATTGAAACACCACATAGTAATTGCATTTGATAATCATGATGATAATGATTGATAATACCTGCTGTAAATACTTCCAATGGATCATACAGTTCGTCACCAATATGTGGAAACATTCTTAGATTCCGTCCGGACACATCTAATACACCCGTGTAATTACATTCCTCGAATTCCTTATCGATTGGTCTGTGTTGTCTTTCCATTGCCATGGCTATAGTAAATACATACAAGTATATACATAAACTACAATTATTAATGATTAATATAGTACTACACTATGGTATACTTAAGTCATAATTAGGTACAGTTTTAATTAATATATGAATAATTTTCTTATTCTCCATCTAAAACACAGATAACAGCCAAGACAACAACGACTACCTAGACTATTATAATCATATGTACATATATATACTGGCTATGAGGGCACGACAATCATAAGATATGAAACAAAACCATGTATTATCATAGACTACTTACAACCTCACCTACTTCTCTCGTTTCAAGTACTTTTTTAGGCACAGTTTTTACTAGTTACATGCACTACGTTTTTCTAACCTTAAAGCTGTTTGTTAACACAAAGGCTAGAAGATAGAGAGACAAGAGAAAGGACACTACACAGTGAGACGAGCCTGGAGCAGCTAGCTCTCTCTGATCATCCGGTTGTGGAATGGCTGCCCCAAAACATACACCACGCCCACTTCATTTGTGCGCATGCGCTGTAGCTATGGAATCCATATTTACAAACATATGCACACACGTGTTGTTAACTTAGAAGACGCTGCCTTCTCTAGAAGCACAATGGATTGACAAGTCTAGTGATCATGCAAAGTATCAAAGGAGGAGGGAGCAGTAATAGGCCGGGAAATAAAAGAAAAGGTGGAAAACAGCGTGTACTAACTTTGGCTGAGGTTAGATTATAATTATTATATAAAATTATGACTAAGATCTCATGGCGCTACCATCATTTGACAGCCTTCTCGCCCCGTTTACGACCTCAAAGATGATCCTTTCTCGGAATATGTGCAACTAGTAAGAGAGAAGACCAAAGCAGGTCTTCAAAATATAACAGGACGGATGTATGAGGTTAGTTTATGGCAGCAAGATTAATTAATGATAATAATTGTGGGGGTTTAGTCGAAGTTCTATGAGGATAAAGCCACACCCCCTGAATGTGGAATATGTATCAGCTTACATGTTCTATATAAATCTGTAGGTTTTAAATGAATATGAAGATACTACTGCTGAAGATAGTGCATTCATGATGGTGAATACATACTGTAGAGTACCATGAAACCTGCCATTCGCTAGTCTGGGGACTTACCCCCTTTGCAAAGTTTGGACACAGTAGTTCTGCAGTGTAGCCTAAAATCTGGCTATGCTACAGTATATATTGTGTAGCTGTGTCCTTATAAACTGATAGCTATAATGAATTCATATAGCCCCTTAAAGGCATAATTAGTGTTTTTCCTCAACTTTTCTCAACTACTCTGCTTCTTAACACACTTAAGTAGTCGCTGTTTTGTATGGATAAAAAAAGATTAAATGTACACAAACAGCTACAAATGTAGCTGTTTGTGTACATTTAATCTTTTTTTATGTACATGTATATTCATTTATATTGCTTTAGCAGAGTAAAGTGGACAGGAAAAGGCTACATATGCCGAAAAAAAAAAAAACCAACCTGTTCGTACATGTACTCCAGCCATTGATTTTGTCCCTACAGAATGGCAGACTGCCTAATTTTTAGTGTTATACTGCAAGGCCCCTTTAATCTGTTAGTGCCTTAAAACCCTATAATTACAAGTACAGCCATGCATACATGTACATGTATGTTACTTTGCATACTACCACAGGACTATATGGTGGATTTGAGTGAGCAGATACGAGACATTGAGAATTCAGCAGTAAGTAACTGTATGATTGTTTAATATGGCTGGGTTCAGGTACTCATTACATGACTATACTACATGTATATTAGATACGAAATAACATTCAACTATTGATGAAAGATTACAAGGATCTGTGTACTGAACGTGATTCACTTCTATACTCTTTACAGGAGGTATGTGTACACATACTCTACATACGCTGTATACTTGTATTATTAGTGTACATTGGAACGATATGGCGTGTATGATTACCTATATACCTTTATATTAGTGGTTTGAAGAGGAGCATATTGATGAAATTAATGTAAGCTATATTTTAGTAAAATAATGCATTATATAAAAGGTATATACACTATTATAGAGTACATGTGTAGAGTAGTATATATACTAGCTATAGCTGATACTATAGTATTTATAATATTTTTTACATATATGTGGTCATCGTACATGTATGAATATGTATACTGTATATGTATGTATATTATGTTCTGTAGTTGTTGGATGTTGACCTATCTGTCTCAGATGTGGAAATCGCCAAACATCAAGAACAGCGAAGGGAAACGTTGAAGGAAGGGAAAAAGACGACTGAGAAGCTGAAGGAGCTACATAAGCAGATGGAAGATGCAACAGACAGAGGAGAGGATCTTAAAGCCTATAAAGAGTATGCAAGTTATACTAATGACCCATGGTTTCAGAATCCTAGTACTAATGACCCATGGTTTCAGGGTTCTAGTTGGTTAATTGAATTAATTGCTTGAGTTACATTGTATGTGTGTCTTTTTGGTTTAGGGAGAAGAAGAAACTTGAAAATGATTTGGTTAAGTCAAAGCTTGCACTTGACAAGCTCAATAGTAATTCAGGTTAGGATAATGCATACATGTACATGTATATACAATATAGTTGTACTAATTAAGCCTGTTCATGTTGAATTGAGGATTTGCTCATTAGATATTTCAATTTTTAAGATTCGTTAATTACACCACAATACAGTATACACTGCCCACACATTTTCATCATAGTTATGAATAATGTTGATGAACAAATCCTCAACTCAACGTGGCTGGACTTTATTCTAATACTAATACGCCATGTAATTATGCTATAAGACAATTACATGTACATGTATATTTGTTTTGGAAACATATACCCTTTATAATTGTTTATTATTTCTCTGAGTGTACATGTACGGTATGTGACTTTTTTGCTTCATTCACAGATTTCACCAATACTTGGAAACATGCAACTAATGATATCCGTAACATGCTGCGATCAGTTAGAGATGGTGGTGTTGACACCCAAACACTGAGGGGGCTGGAAAAACAACTTCAGGAAATGTCAGAGACTATTGCAGGACAGAATGACCAAATAACCAAGTATGTTCTGTTTATTAAGACAACCCACCCATGCACCTTTATTTAATATTTGCCCGCCTCTTGTATTACATACATGTGATATGCATACAGGTTGAATGATGAGGTATCTCAACAGCGAAAGGTCAGTATAGTATGCATATCAATTTTAGTTACATGTACAGTACATATACATGTACATTTATTTGATTTGCATATTATATAGAAAATGAAAACTGATGAAGATAATATCACTCAACTTTTGTCTGAAAATGCCATGCTGCGTGATGAGTTGGAACGGGTCAGGATTGATTTGTTTGATTCGAGGAAGAAAGTGGCCACAATTGAACGGCAACACTTTAAGCAAAACCAGGAAGCCAACAAGATAAAGGAAGACATTATCAAACAGCTGACACAGAACAACTCAGTTCTGACTCAAGTTAGTTATTTTTCACTACGAGATGTTGATTTTTGATTTTTTTACATATTTTCCATGATTGTGGTTTAGAAAAATCGAATTCTGCACAAGGAATTAATGAATGCAAAGCATCTTATGGAATCAAAGTCACCTCATTCAGTATGTAATGTACTGTACACTGCTTATCCATCAGCACATACGTACATGTACACACATGTACAGTAGTACTATCTACATGTACATGTATGTGGTAGATGTGTAGTATACTGTAGTTTAAGGATTCTGCATGTTGTTTTACTTATACACAGAGTAGTTCAGTATGCATCATGTACATGTATTTGCCATATATAACATACTACAGTACGTGCACTATAGTGTATCAATTTTACATGTGTGTGATAATTATGAGTCAAAGTGCAATACTTCATGTACAATATAATGTACATGTACATTATGTGTGTACATGCATTTTACTTGTACTTATTCAAGCCTAGTTCACAATATGCATAATGTTATATACATGTACATGTAGTCCCCCCCATACAGTTTTTTTTTTGTAAAACTTTCTGTTAGCATAATAAGCTAGGTTTTATGCACATGCATACATGTACAGTACCGTAATTCCTCTAAAATTTCGGACCTCCAATTTCGAAAATAAATAATTATTTTGGAAAAAAATATCCAAAGACACTCTAAAAATTCGTTTATAAATTATTCTTGCCTTACAATTCGATTTCACTTCGTGAAAGGAAAAGACCACCAACAACTTAACAACCAGGTAACTTTTTTATTCTGTTGCTTTACCGTACTTTTTGCAAAGTCTCCAATTTCGTCATAATAATTCCACATGCTGGAAAATTTTGATTTTACCTCTAATTATTCGTTTTAAAAATTAGTTGTCCTAAATTTACAATGCCGAAATTTTGGAGGAATTACGGTATATACTGTACGCATTATATTTTCACTCATTAGAAGTTTGGTAGGCGAGGAGGGGTCAAACAGCAGCAGAGGAGGACCTCCCTATACACTCCATCATCATCCAACAAGTCATCACCACTGGCTAACTCTACCTTGCTGTCTTCACATAGTGAACAAGAGGAGGGGCATGGAATTAAGAGACAAGCATCAGAGGCTCATGCTGATCACATTGACATGGAGGGCACTGGTATTCTAAAGAGAGACGCTGCCATTATGAAACTGCAGGAACAACTGGAGGAAGAAATGGTCGTCTCTGATCAGGCGACTGGTAAACTAAAGAAGGTTGTTAAAGAGAACAAAATGCTTATGACAAGAATAGCAGAGTTAGAGAGAATAGTACAGAGTACTGGAGATGAAGAAGCGATTACTAAAGTACAGGACACTTCCACAGCTTTAAAGGAAAAGGTGTGTTCCATCATTTTACAGCTGTACATGTACATTGGACTGACACATTGTATCTGTCATTTAATCTTGGTTATACATACATACATGTACATGTAAATGTATTGTATAGTATATGTAGCAATACTTCACCTAATGTTATGGTGTTTTATTGTATTTTTAGGTAGCAGCGAATACGAGTGCCCATCGAGTCCCTAGTCGTGGCAGAGGAACCAGCAGTTTGAAGAGCAGTAATAAAAGAACTGTTCAAAAACGAAATAAACAACCTCAGAGTAGGAATCAAACGGCTGGAAACCAATCTGAGAATCAGTCTTATCGATCTGGGAATTGGCCTCCACAGTCTGGGAATCGTTCTCAACTACCTACAAATCCATCTCCACAATCTGAAAATCAACCTCAACAGTCCAGTAACCAGACTTTACAACCTGCTGGGAATCAACACCTAAAACAACCTCTTCAGTCTGGAAAGCAGTCTAGGAACCAGTCTAAGAAC
>JAYJLX010066163.1:0-5000 GCA_036873525.1 Chalinula nematifera | reverse complement strand
TGCTGATGATCATGGATAGGAAGGAACACAGGAACACTAGCGAGGCTAAAGTGGATGATAGCATTTTCATACTGATTAACGGAACAATGTATATGAATATCATCAGTTGGAGCTGCTTCGTAGGGATGTAAGACCACACCCACTTGATACCGTTCCTCTCAACAGCCTTGAGAGTATATTGGCCAATGTAATGAGCGGTTTGCTTGGGAAATTCCGTTGACTGTTAGACATGAAACAAAGATTAGTTAACATTAATTAACTAATTTCATAATACCTTTTTAATCCAGTTGGCATTTTTAAACTCCTGATATTGTCCGCTGGACAGCTGATAATCGTCAGCAGTGAGTGGAAGTATTAGCTCACCACGGGCATATTGACAGGCTACTAAACAGAAAGCTTCCTCTGTTACCTAAATAACCAATAGATGACAGGCAATTTATTATATCACATGGCATTGTGATGGCCATGTGTATCAACAACAGCCTTGAGTTTGCCATTAATAACTGTTATACTAGGCTCACATTATACCAGGATTGATTCCAATTATCATTGATTATACTATATCCACACTCATGTATTACACCTTGTGTGTCAACAAACACTTGTTTACATAACTTGTTTACATAATCAAACATACGATTTCCTCTCCACTGGCATTCGGTTTCAAGCTGAATTTGAGAAGTCTATTCACCGATCCCTTAAGATCTGATATCGATTTCAATTCCTGCGATCCAACTATGGTAGCTTCCGACGCCATCAGACTCATGGCAGCTTGATCAATGTCGTCCTTCTTTATCACTTTCTTTCCTTTTGACATCGTCTTAAACATGTCTTTAGCCACGTGAAGCACTTGTTTTTCCGTTTCACTGCCTTTGACGAGGACTTTAGCTGTCGAAAGCAGATCTCTGGGTAGCTCGTCTAAAACAAAAGCCAATCTCTTCTCGGACGTTGTCACCAGGAAACGCTTCAACTCCTCCATTGCTTCTTTAGACCCGTAAGCTGCCGCTTCAGTAAACATCGTCAACCCTTCGACTAGCTCATCTTTCTTCTTGTAACCAGACTCGGCGGCTTTGCGTAGCAATTCTTTACTACTGTCTATCAGAACATCAGATATAACCGACGGGCTCTCCTCTTGGATAATAGGAAGGTCCGCAGCACGAGAGGACGAAAGTATAGCCCCAGCACTTCTCCTTCGAATCTTCGTTGACGCCATTGAACCCCAACTGTAAATTAGATCTACTAGCCACACCTACAAAAATTACACCTAATAAACTAGCCCCGCCTACAAATTACAATACGCTCGCATGCACCATGGAAACATCACTATACACTATGTAATTTTTTGCAGTATGTTTCACTAAAAAGCTAGAGACTCTGGTTCTATTCTGTGCAACATCATGTTGCACAAAAAAATCGATCTATTGCATGTAATAAATTTTAAAAGTTGTGTGCAATATAGACTAATTCCTTGTGGGCGGTGATTAATGAGCCACACCCAACCAGCCGCAACACGTACACATACACAGCAAACAATACTGTCACGGTGAAAAAGGGTGGAGGAATATAGAGTCTAGAGATGAAAACACAGTCTATAGAGTATATAAGACGCCGTTTCATTCAAATCACCACCCATTACACATAATGCCTGGACCAGAACTGAACTCTACAAGTATTGGATCACAGCCACCACCGGTAGTGATAGCACCTGCTGCTGCTGGACAGCAACACTTGGGAGGTAGGATACTATTCCTGTGTTTAGTCCTACTATACAATTCCATGTTTATACCATATAGTAGTTATACAAGAGCCTGCAGCACTTAATACATCAGTCAGACAGGTAAGTATATAGACTACAAGCTATTGGGCTATGAGCCATTCAGTCTGGTCTATTCTCGTATGATATATAAGATAGGAGTTTCTAATAACTGGGCCTACACTAGTGACAGCAATGCAATACTGTGGTGCTCAATCGGCTCGTCTGTCTTTTGTTGTTTGCTTGGTTCTCCAAGTGTGTTTTTGATCATTCTGGCAATCTTTTTTGCTATAAAGGTACCTTTTGGCAATAATATTATTATATATAAGCATTATAGTGTGTTCTATATAGGCACGAATGCTAGACAGCCAAGGAAAGAGATCTGAGGCCAAGATGTTCTTCATGGTTTCACTGAATCTGAATGTACTGGCTCTTCTTTGCGGATTAATCTTTCTAATTGTCGAAATAGTAGTAATCGTAAAATTTACTATGTAATTAACGACCCATCCATACATCCTCATTAACGGCCAAAAATAGCTCTATATGTATATCACTTTTTACTATGTTCAGTTATTGTCAATGCACCAATAAAATCAACAAAAAAAAAGAGAAGAAAATACAAAATACGGCTATAATAAATTATATTATATACATTATACAATGAAACCTTCCACAACTTTCAGACTATTAAAATGATAGAAAACTTTCAATAGTCCCATGGGCGGGGTTGTCCTTTTAAAGGCATGGTTTCAATGTATTGTAGCATCAACAATAAAAGTTAGGTTTTTAGTGCAAAAAAAAAAAAAATTGGTTGAATAAGAAAAAAAAAAATTAATAACACCCTAAAATAAACAGGTTTACGTCTAGTTTAGTGGTCAGTCAATCAAAGATGATTTGCCCGCTGCAGCAGACACACCAGAGGATGAATCATCAGTCTGCTGAGGTGGATTCGTGGGGGCTGGTCTCTTGGATGGTGGAGGATAAGGAATAGTGAAACAGCTAACACCAAGATAATTACATACGTCTAGTACCACTCCAACACAGTATGATATAATATCATATACAAAAAACACCTGGAAAGACAACAAGAAAATATACCCATATATGTATGGTACATTCCCCGATAGCACAAACTGATGGACCAAAATTACTATGCTAATCTGTTCCAGAAATAGCAATCACAGATGGCCCATGCTTATATTCTATGAACAGTGTGATTGGTCTACAAGCGTTTATCATAACTAAATGCTAAGTGATATCGTAAACAATTTTAATTAAGCCATGGAATAAACAAAAATATTGCAGCGTATAAAAGAGAGGGATCGGAGGAAAAGAAAAACGGGAGGAAAAAAAAAAACAAACAAACATTGCATTAATGATTTTTTTTTGTAGTGTCAAAGTTGAACAAACCTTTAACAAACCAAAAGGCCCAGATAACAAAAAACTGTGGTTATGAACCATCAATAGAATGGAATCATATAGATGATGAGTGATCATAGAGTATTATATAGGTAGCTATAGTCATGGCTTACCAATGCAATTGATAAAACATAGTATTCAGGAAGGACACAACCACAGAACACATTGATAGTCACAGCCAACGGCCCAATCATGACAGAATCAAAGAACGGAAGTGGAGTTTTACATATGGCGGCCATCTTTATTGATTAAGGGAGAAGAGACATTTAATTAACAATGATAAGTAGTAAGTATTGTATAATAATACAGGGTAGGCAATACTAGTCATAATACCACTGTCATATTCAAATAATATCGTATTGAATGATATCAAAATAATCACTAGTTTTGTAGTAATTTACCATTATATTTCTGCAAACAGTTGCAGATACAGTACTCTCCACGTGTACACCACTGCATGGTATAACATAGTATTCCCTACTACTTACCATTACGTGTAATACTAGTTTAATAAAAGGGCCGGTCATGGCAGTTAGAAATAATATGGGATGATTCTCCAGCATTCTTCCCGAGGAATACACAGCGGAATAGATCGGTGGAACACACAGTAAAGCCACGGGTATGATCGGGGACAGAACACTGGTGTCCTGTAATTATAAACACATAAATTAATAATAAATATATTTATCAAAAATTAATGGTTTTTCCTGTTCAACTATGATTAGCATGTCATAAACTTGTTCCAGTACATTTAAATGAATAATCAATTAATGATGACATAGCTACATGTGCACATACATGTGCTATGTACACGTAAATATGTAAAACGACAAGTTTTTAAATAAACTTGAAGGAAAGATAATATTGTACGCTGCTGTTAAATTCAATTGAGATATAGTACCATTAAGGACTATCAAAACCCTCCAAACACAAAAAATAACACTCATTACTTCTACGATAGTTGCTAATGTACTGCCATGTGTGATGTTTCCTACACAACTATAGCCTAAGGTTTAAAAAATTTCCCCAACAAAAATAAACAAATACATAATCTTACATTGGTTACATGGAAGGGGGCTGGCATGTGACAGATGACAGCGATTTGTAGGAAATACATTACAGTTAATGGAATAAATATTGGATTATACTGGCATAAACAAATGGAGGTAAAATAACATTACAAACTCACAGCAACAGTTGAGCCATTCTTGCCTTTACCCTCTGTGAATATTATCACGAATGCGCTGATCATGTTGATAATACTTGGCAGGAAAATACCCACTATTAGGTAATACTTCAGTGGCCATCCAAACCAAGGCATCTGACAGGAAATAACAAAATAATTAATTTTCATGGCCATATAATATTGGCACGGCAATATAAGTGAAGGTGGGAGTGGCTTAGTGTAGTTAACTAACAATTACCGAATTGTTCCAAACTTCAGTACCGAAAATAACAGCGGTAAGCATTACTCCCATGTAACAAAACTGGGCCTCAGTACAATCGATTCTAATAGAACAGAAACCATTATCGACAATAAAAGAAACAGATTTATACCAATCTATTAATACTAGTCTCGCGTAGCCAGCCCCTCCTACTCCTCACAAGGAGGGTCTGGTCTACCTAGCGTATCGCTTTTGTTCTGGATTCGAGCCCGACGTCAGCAAGTTAACGTCCATTTACGTCACTGCACATGGGCGTATCCTTTTATATTATCGATTCTAGAACAATGGCTGGCTTACTGACCTTCTGAAACCAGTAGTTCTTCGCCGTCTATGTTCAGTTCAGCTGTTCTGCCTTACAGAAGCAGTGAAAAAGACGAGAGAAT
>JAYJLX010066052.1:0-23186 GCA_036873525.1 Chalinula nematifera | reverse complement strand
TTAGCCATCACTGGTAAGCGTATTTTCACGTATTCTTGGCTTAGCCGGGCGATTATTAGCCATCACTGGTAAGCGTATTTTCACGTATTCTTGGCTTAGCCGGGCGATTATTAGCCATCACTGGTAAGCGTACAAAAGGCATGGTTTTTTTTCATGGGCTCCTGGTAAATACAGTATTAGTATACTAGAGTATTTCTAATTTTCTTATGACCCAGTAACCAGCTGTTTATGCCATGGAACTTTAAATATTGTAATGGTAATTGGCTTGAAGAGCACTAATATTTCTACCAACACCTGTAAGTAATATATACCATGGCTTCGAGGGAAATATCAGTGGCCAATATACAACCCGAACCCCGAGATATCAGCTCGAAGCGAAGCCGAGGGCTGATATCGAGGGGTGAGGGTTGTATATTGGCCATATTTCTCTCAAAGCCATGGTATACTATATTTTATAGCTAACAAAAGCAGGGATGATATGAGAAACAGGGAAAATATGGCATATCTTCTTTGCTTTTCAGGGATATATGGCCTATATCATCCCTGTGATCCCATTGATGTTTTTGCTAACTATGGTATATCTTGTATAGTCTCTCCATAACTTTTTTATTTGTGATAAGATATAGCTGTAAAATCACTGACCTTTACTTTGCATATTGCATAAAATACACATAACATATAACTATTTTATATTATAGTAAAATGACAGTGGCTAAGTGAACACTTCCTCTTAAGTTTTAACTCTTCTAATTAGAAGTAATGAAAGCTGAATTACACAGACGAATAATACTTCGTAAAAATTTCCACTTACAGTTAATATATAGTATACATACAGTAAATCCTTAGCTTGCTATGTATACAGTTATATACAGTGGAACCCCTATCTACAGTAATATATGTACAGTTTACAATGGAACCTTCTCTTTATCGTACATATACAATGGAACCTTAACTACAAAACAGTACTGTATACAGTGGAACCCCTTTCTACAGTATATTTTGAACTATATACCATATAGTGGGTGATTTTCAAATGGTGCTAATTTTCGAAATTTTTGAAACAAAGTTGTTTCTTTCGAAAATAAAAACCAACTACTAATGTTCAGTGGCCATCCATCATGGATATGCCCGTGTTTGTAAATTATTTCGAATTTTATGACTTCAACATTTTCTGCTAAACCATATTTTTCAAAAATTTCAAAATTTTGCACCTTCAAAAATTACCCGCTATACGGTATCTTTGTTTTTGCATAGCCGCATTTATGGTACTAGAAAGTGTTGATGTTTGGGAGAGTTTCTTTTGTTCTAAACTCCATAACCCATACTATATTATGAATAAAAGCTTTCAGCTATCCACAAATCCCTCTATATACTCAGTTATACCAACCCTTTCTTAACTAGTGTACGCTTATAATTATGGATATAATATGAGGGTGTACTGGTACATATGTATGTACATATGAGGGTGTAAGTGCATATGCATGGTTGTTTATTCTAATGGGAATTATTGAACAAGTTAGATTAAATTATGCTTTATGTCTCTAATAAAAGATAACAAAGCTAATTTAGTGTGAATGAGTGATTCATAGGAATAAGGCTATTTGTAAATTGGTAGCACGTTAACCTGCTTTTTCTGTTCTCGGCTAATCACAAGACTTCTCACGTTAGCCACTTAACTATTATTTAATTGGACAGTGCAATCAGTTAATTGTGCAACATAGTGACTTGCTATTGATTGAGAAACTTATGAACACAAATGTAGATGCACATTGCATGTATTTCATACATTAGGTGATTTGATATTGTGATGACGGATTGTATATAGCATTTTTGAATAAAACTGAAGTCCTCTAGATCTGAGCAAGACAAACTCATTGTACATGTGCATCTACAGTAGCTATGACACTTTGTATTGATGTTTCACCAAAATGTGCATATGTATGGGCATGGTGTTGTATAATGTATTGCGGAAATTTGACAGAAAATATATACACAACAGTATCTCAAACATGTACATGTGCATACAAGTATATCACTACATGTGTACTGTACAGTACTGTATGTGCTCTGTATTGGTACTATATGGTATGTACATGTATGTAGTATACTAGGTGGCCACATCAAAGGCACTGCACATTATCTATATACCTCATTGAGTACTCAGTTACATTAAATGATTCTTTTTAATTATTGAGTGATGTGGACATATGCATGGGTGTTTCGTTCAACTCATTCCCAACTCAGCTAGCTTGCTTGCATGAACTCAAGTTACTAGTAAGTATGAAAGGGGCGGGCTGAGAATATTCGAAGGGAGGGGCTGGGCCACCTCTCCCTTAGGGATGTCCCAATTATTCTTATTATTTGTCCTATTATTCTATTCAGAAATTCCTGGTAATAATCACCTATTATTCTCAAACTTTGTACCCATTATTCTCATGATTATTTTTTGGCGATAACAGTAAATAGTTCAATACTCAGTAATGTGACACTTACCGTCTTATAAATTAGATCTTTTTTGCATGCATGTACTGTATGTGGATGATATGTGGGTGTGTCACCAAACTACAATGTAATGATTGCACTGACTTCTCTATTTGATTGCAAATTTTGAAGTATAGTTTATAAAAATGGTAAGTGTGGTATTTTCTTATAAAAGTATTATGTCTGAACCATTCATGAAGTTATGTATAAACTATAGTTATCAATAAAGCTAATTCCACACAATCTACAAGGTAGTGCACATATAGACCTCGCTATTGTTATGCTATGGTTGCATGTATCTATTATGTTGGATCAATCTTAATTGTATTCTAATATGCATGCATGATTTGTTCCTGGTTTATTATATAGCATTTTCTACAGACTATATACAGGGTTAACTTGGTGCATTTTATTTGTAACAGTTTTCTTTTTACATCTGCATGGTCTTGCCTTGTGTGTGTATAGTACCTGCTGCTGCTGTGTAGAGTGTATGTTTTGATGCCGTATGCATGCTGCAGGGTAAGAGTTAGCTCTATACACTATATAGCTGTGTGTTAAGTAGATGCTATTTTTGATGGCGTGCACTACATGCAGGATTTAGGGGTTTTATTATCCAGATATATTTGGTATATTGCATCACACGCACTTATTTGTTTTACCACGCATATTAAGTCAAATGCAAGTGTGACATGATTCCTCATCAGACATAGAACCCAATAAATAGGCATGCATTTTATCATTTCATGCATTCATCTATTGACTCACATTGTGCTAATTTGGTTAAATAATAAGAAAAGTATTGAAATCTACCTATATAGCTAATAGCTATATACTTCAATACCTATATACGCAATAGTAGTATGCTGATGGAATACTGTGTACTATTACTATCCTGTATTTTATTACTGTTGACTGGAGAGAGTCATGGACTGGAGAAACCATGTCAGTTAGTTATAGTGGCTAGATCTACCTAAAGTAGCAGAACAATATGTGATAGAGATTATTTGCTATACCCCTATTAGCATTTACAGTCCATCCTATGTCAATTAATACTACTGAGGGTACTGTAGTGACATTCACCTGTACAGCTAATAACACTCCTTCATGGCTGTTTTTTGTTGTAAATGGAACTGGAATAACTACAGGGCTGGGGTTTAACCAACTAACAGCCATAGTAGTAGCTGACAAACGAAGTAGAACACTAGAGGTTACTGCATCAAAGGTTGATAATGACAACTCCATGATACTCTGTATAGCTAATAAGCTTGAATATGATAACGGGTACATGCTCAGTGATACAGCCATACTGAGAGTGCAAGGTATTGCATGCAATTATTGTATTGAATTGTTGATGATGAAATTTTTGTTTCTGTAGGTCGTTTGTCTTCGGTTGTTGATTTGTCTTATACTTTTATTGATTCTTCTACTGTCAACATCTTATGGAGTCCACCATTTACTCTATCTGGTACTGATATCATTGGATATAATGTATCAGCTACTGGTAGTAATGGTACAATAGTTCACTACTTCACATATAACAATTATTATGAGTTATCATTGACTGATATAACTGATTCTCCTTGCACTAAGGTCACTATAACAGTGTCAGGATATAATGGATTGGATGGAGAGAAAAGTGCATTGACAGGAGTATCATCAGGTAACGATATTATTTACTCATGAAAACAATGGACATGCAGTGTATTTAATTTACATTGCATTTTTATAGTTGAATCATCTGGAGTTACCATTCCTCTGTCAGTGGTTGTCAATACAAAACTACTGTTGACTATAGTGCTGAATGTTAGTGAATTATAATGGTTATATAAACTTTTCTTATTACTCTCTCTTTTCATATAATACAATTATAGTTGAACAATATCCCTGTTTGTTACCATCCAAGTACTATGAATGTCCATCTATATATTAATGATGTACTAGTGGACAGTATTGCTGACATACAGTTATCCAGTAGTGATGATGGGAACACATTGACTGTTAGTGATATAACAGTACTGAAGGAGGACAAGAGATACACAGCTGTGGTATCCTTCAGTAACATAGCAGGAGACTTTGACTATACCTATAGTTACAATATAGCTACGTTTAGTAAGTGTATACTGCACGGCTGACCATTGCAGTGGAATCTCTGTTTAGTGGACACCTAGGGGACAGAGTATTTTCGTCGGAGAGGTGTCCTTTACATAGAGGTTGTATTATTCAGGAAACTCTAATTTGGGAAAATAATATAGGAGTCCTTTATACCGTATAAGTGGAATCTTTCGAGTGGATAAACTTCCGCGAATTAGGGCAAGTTAGCATTTTCACAAGGGGAAACATTCACGAAAAGCTTGATAATGGTGCCATTTTATGCTGAATTCCGTATTCACGAGGTTATAGTTTCGCGAATCACCTCCCAATCCGCGAAAAAAGTGAAACTTTCCCCACTCGAAAGATTCCACTTATACGGTACAGAGGTGTCTTTCACATGGAGTGTCCGTTATAGAGAGGTTCCACTATATAAAAAATTTATACTAAAATACTTTGATCAATTTTCTTAGACACATTTGGTTTTCAGTCAGTTCAGGTTCTCGATTCATCTGATGGTAATGTGTGTCTGGAGTGTGTATTTGCTGTGTTCAGTACTGACAATGCGGGTTGTACAGTGGAAGTGGTGTCATCATCAACTAACGATGTGATGTATTCTAAGACTTTGTACAGGTTACCTAATCATACCACAGCTACTGGATGCTTCTCTGGTCTCAGTACAGGAGTGTATATTGTCACGGTTTACAATGAAGGCAGCAGTGTCTTGATATGGGGGGTAATTAGTGCCAAAAATATCAAACTCTTTAGCAAACTATACCTTTAATACGTATACTTTGATTAGTGACACTTTCGCTAAATGTTAATGCAATTTTTGGTGGTAGAATTTGTATTGTCTAATTAAAATTTGCATACCACATGCATGGGTAGAAATTGTGTCTCCAAAATTTCAAGCATAATTAATATTCTTGATAATAAAATTATTAATAGTTATAGAGGGTTAGTCGATTATGAGACAGGGAGGAGTCATATATTTGAAATAGCCCACATGCATATGCTACAGTATGTAGTCTCACGTAGCAAGACCCTCCATATATAATTTCTATGGAGGGTCTGGCTACACGAGACTATATGCGTGCTATGGTGGTTCTGCCTGGTCGTTTGAAGTATATGTGTTTAGGCAGTATTGTGTTTAGGCAGTATTGTTCACGAAAGTTAAGTGTTCTTTTTGATGGGAAATATACTTTGTGAAGCACTGAACTTGATGCATTAAACGTCACGATCGATCTGCCTGATGCATTCATAGGCAGCCGAGCTGGTAGTGGATGCGCATGCTGAGTAGTCCCGTAAACCAGCCCCTCCTAGCCTCCCCTAGCCTTTGGTTGAACTGACAGACGGGGAGGGTCTAGCACAATGCTTAGCTTGGAAATAAACACCAGACTGACGGTACCTACAGCAAATAAAAATAGAAAAAAAGAACATGAGGACCAGGTAGAGCAACGCACACTATCAGACCCACATACACACTCCATACCCCCTAATACACCCATGCACACACTCCCTGATCCCTAAAAATGACACTAAAGCCACACCCAGGCAATGTCACACACCCCGACACACAAACACTTCCTGGCCCCTGTAATAATCCACCACCGAGCTCACCACACAACAACAACTGTACAGAAAATCGAACCAAGAGACTAACTGTTTTTTTCTTTAAAAAAAATGGCTACTTATACAATGTATATGAGTATAAAAAATCTAGTTACAGTAACAGGAAATTATTAATTAATGACAGTAATCCCAAAATATCACCTTCTCCTCCCCTAAAAAATAAAAGGGTAGGAATCAACAAATCAAATAAACAACAAAAATCTATTACATGTAAGTAAGAAACATTACAACGAAACCAAAAAGTCTAGTATACTAATTATATTGTACACAATTATATTACCATAATAACAATGGAAAATACCGTAAACAATGATCATGGGTCCTGTTCTCGTCAGGTATCTGACGGATTATACCAGTCCGGGGGAGGACGATCTCTAGTAGGATATCATGGATCTATCGTAGGATTGCCAATCGTAGGATTATCACAGTGTCTGTGTTATGTCAGTTATGGGTAATCGACATAGGTATCATCAGAATCAAGAGTAGGATCAGTCAATGAATCCTCAACAGCCCTCTTCATTTGATAAGCGTGGCAACGTTGCTCACCACCTTGCATGGTTGTAACGAACTCTGTACATAGAAGCACACGAATTCTGTATTTCAATCACTTCTCTGAACCGCCATTTCCTCTTTCCAACATATTGACGTACCAACACCGAATCTATTGCTTCTGGGACAAGTGCTTCCTCTCCACTCTGTTATCTACCCTACCACCAGGGAACACCAGGTCTAGTGTCGTCTTCATTCTCCTTCTCAACAACAGTTCTGCAAGAGAGACTCCTATAGTACCCTGTGGAGTGATTCAGTAACTACACAACACTCTGGCTAATCTGCTATGGATATCCCCTGCTGATTCCTTCTGTAGTCCGTGCTTAATGATCTAAACTGGTCACTCAGCAAGACCATTGGAAGCAGGTTGGTATAGGGAGCCGAGGTAACATGTGTATTCCA
Source organism: Chalinula nematifera (assembly GCA_036873525.1). Classification (NCBI taxonomy): domain Eukaryota; kingdom Metazoa; phylum Porifera; class Demospongiae; order Haplosclerida; family Chalinidae; genus Chalinula; species Chalinula nematifera. Next base: position 16,034 of record JAYJLX010066052.1, on the reverse strand, counting down.
TTGGCTGTGGGGAAGGTGTTCCATACTCACGAAACATGGGCCATTATCCATAACAATAGTATCTGGTAACCCAAAACAAGCAAATGCATGAGGATCGTAAATGTCTGATGAAAATAGTGGAGGTTGAACGGGAGGTAACAAAAGTCTCTACCCAATTTGAATGGGCATTAACCAACACCAAAAACATGAGATTTGATTGGTCCGGTGAAGTCTAAATGAAGTCTCGACCATGGCCTCGAAGGCCATTGCCATGGATTCAATGGAACAGGTGGAGGGGAAGACTGCTCAAACTGGCACACCACACACTGCCTTACTAGCTTTTCCACTTCTGCGTCACGACCTTGCCACCAGACATACATACTCCGGTATAAACACTCGATCACCCCACAACGGACAATCATTCAATACTGACAGCTTGGACCTTCTTGAAAAGAAAACAGTTAACTTTGGATCCATAATAGTGCTGGCCAACCCAAACGAACATGTGTGTGTATCTCAATACTGTTGACAATAGGGGATCCTTCTTAGTCCAACTCGCAATCTCATTAGCTGTCACAGCCAGGTGAGTCTTGAAGGTGGTCTAACAACAATACCAACTCGGGGGGTGTCTCCAATTCCCTTGGGCCCTCTTCCACCAGTAGCCTACTCAAGGCATCTGCGTTGCTGTGGGCGGATGTATTACGAAATTGTATTGTGTATTTGTAGTTGGATAGGAAAAGGGACCAACGTCGAATCCGAGCGGATGCCTGAGGATTAGTAGCTCGATAATTATGGAACAGGCTCAATAGGGGCTTGTAGTCTGTAATCACTTCAAAGGAATGGTCAAGTAGATACGCGTGATAATTAATACCAAACACACACGAGAGACCCTCCTTCTCCAATTGAGAGTAGTTCTTCTCTGCTTCTGATAGGGTCATCGATACATAACCGATGGGCCTTTTTTGTTCCATCTGCCATCTTATGGGGTAGTACTGCTCCTACCCCATACGCTGATGCATCACATGCCAAGGTAATGGGAAGGGAGGGATCAAAATGGGTCAAACAGCTGTTCGAGGTCAACCATGTCTTGGATTTGATAAACACTCTCTGTTGCTCCTCCTTCCAGACCCAGGATGCATTCTTTCGCAACAAACGATACAGGGGGTACAGAGTGGAGGACATCTGAGGGAGGAATTTGCTATAACATGCAGGTCAGGATAGTAGATATGATTTCAACTGAAGTATGGATGAGGTTCTGGGGCATTCTGAATGGTGTTGACCTTGTCTTCCAGTGGATGGAGTCCAGAGGTATCAATCCTGTGACCCAGGTAGGTTACTGCTGTCTTCATGAATTCGCACTTCTCCCGTTTCACCTTCAAACCTGCTTTGTCCAAGTGGGATAACACTGACGCTAGGGCTGCTAAGTGCACCTGTTCTAAACTACCCGTGATCAGTATATATATCATCCAAGTAGACAGCCACCTAAGGAATTCCTTGTTGTACTGATTCAATCACCCGCTGGAAAATACCAGGGGCTGACGACACACCAAACGGTACTGAATCGAGTGAATCGGAAGAGTCCCTTCTGTGTATTAATCCCCACCAACTCCTTTGAACACTCGTCCAGGGGTAATTGTTGGTAGGCCTGGGTAAAATTAATTTTCGAAAACAATTTCCCTTTGGTCAACTGGGCAAAGAGGTCCTCTATATCCTCGGAATTGGGGACGTGTCGAGTTTGGAAACTGCATTAACCGTCATACAAAAATCACCACAAATGCAAATACTGGCTCATATCACTCTTCAAAACCAGCACGATTGGCGCAGCCCACTCTGCCACCTCTACCAGCTCCACGGTACCCTCCTTCACCAAACGATCCAATTCAGCATTCACCTTTCACGATAGGCATATGGGACCACATGGGGCTTACAACTGAAACCTGGGTTGAGCCTTCGGGTCAATATGATATAGTGGCATCCTTTTAATGTTCTCAGACCCTCCCTAAACACAGCTGCAAGGGAGTCTAACAGAGGCTGAAGAGAATCACCTGTACTAACATTACAAATTGCTTTCCAGTCCAATACCAGTTTATCTAACCAGTTCCTACCCAACAGAGCTGGTCCAGAACTTCCCATGCGCACTATCAACAAGGGTACCTGTGTGGTTTGACCTATATAGTTCACTGTAACACTAGTGCACTAAAAGTGCTAATCCCTCGCGCACTAAAAACTGAGATTTTTTTCAAGATCAAATTGATACTGCCTCAAACTTCTTCTAGTGGGCCCTACAAGAGGAGCTACATGTAGAAGCAAGGGTCCAAGTATAGTGCATTACATTTCCAAAAGCGAAAAGTAGCAAAGAAAGGGTTAAAAATACAAACATTATGCTATATCCAATGTATACTACAATATCACAATCTAATGTTAATAACCAACTGACTACGTGACTATAGAACCAGATCTGAACGCAACTAAAAAAAGTACAGCTTTAAATACTGATATCATAAAGTTATAAAGTAATCAAGCTTAATAGTAAATAATTATACAATAGGGGAAAAGAATACAAGGTTAGCATAATAACAATAACCCTGATAGTCAGTCATTACACTCCTCCATCCTTATGGAAAACACTGAAGGAGCAAAACGATCCACGGTCTCCTGTTTCTGTCGGAACGTCACAGTATGATCTGGGGAATTGGTAGGGACCCAAGGCAAAGGGCAATCGGTGCCGACGATTCTCGGGTACGTTGGGGCCATTCATCAATGGGATTAGATGGATGATCTGCTGATGTGAAGTTGGTACGAATACGATCAAGGTGTCAACAAACAACCCGGCCGTCTGTGAGTCGAAATCTTGAGTGACACTGGTCCGGACCTTAACATAATTGAGCCTGGGATCCACTGGTTGCTGTTTGGAGTGATTGATATCAAGTACACCTTTTGTCTCCTTCCTTGCATACTCTCTGTGACCCAATGGGCTTTCTCAACAAGCTCATCTCCTGTTTCCTCATCACCTGCTGTGATAAATCTGGATGTATTAAATCTAGTTTACTTTGAAGTTTTCAACCCATCAACAATTCTGTTGGGGATGCACTTGTGGTTGATTGCGGTGTGATTCGATATCGAAATAGGAAATAGTTGATTCGGCTGTCAAGGGAACTTTGTAACCGTGATATTCCCTCCTTGAAGGTTCTCACAGTACATTCTGCCAGGCCATTGGACAATAGATGGTCTGGGGAGGTGAAGGTATATGTCTGATCCCCAATGACTGGGTAAACTCTTTAAACTCTTGGCTAGTAAAACCTTTACCATTATCCGTTACGAGCTGCATGGTTTGGTAATCCCTGTGTGGTAAACAACAGTCGTGGACTCTCTGTGCTATGTCTGCATCTTCGTTATCCCAGGGTGCATGTGTATCCGGTCTAGTACCAGACGCTGACCCTGTTTTGGTACTACCACTCGGGCCCCTAAAAGCAAACAATTCGTTAGGTACCCACCCTCGCCTCGTATAGGATTTAACCTCCAGTAGGATTTAACGTTGGTCCCCGCTGTTGGGGGCACACCAGTATCAGATTCAACACCGTCCTGGGAAGGAGATGGGCAACGCAGATACCCTTAACCACTTACCTCTACCACAATCACCCCAGGCAGTTCCCTCACCAGGAGACCACATTCTACTGACCAACCACCTTAACGACACAATCATCACAGCGGCCATGATGAAGGCCTGGACAGATTACGACCCGATACTTGCAAGAGTTCGTCGTCTCATACAATGCAGTTGGGAAGACCTAGGGGATGAACCTGTTTGGAGACCATTTATGAATCATCAAGCTGAATTCAGTGTTTTAGAGTGTTCATCAAACAGATATTCCAATGGCTTGTGATCAGATACAATGGTGAAGGGCCATCCACATAGAAATTGATGGAATTTCTTGATGGAGAACACAATCGCTAGCCCTTCTTTTTTCTAGCATGTTTCTTTCAGCCGGTGATAATGACATTGACACGCAAGCTATGAGCTGCTCACTCCCATCGGATAATCGATGACTCAGCACACCTCCCACTCCATAAGGTGAGGCGTCGGCTGCCACGAGTAATTCTTTGGCTGGATCAAAATGAACCAGGACGGTGCAGTTAACAGTAGTTGTTTGGATTTCTTGAAAACTGCCTGATGCACACTTGTCCAATTCCACCTGGCTCCTTTATTGAGTACCGTATTTTCCCTGAGTAGAGGCCGGGTCTGAATAAAGGCCTGGTCTCATTTTGCGGCCTGGTCTGTGAGCTCGATTCAGTTAATAAAGGCCTGGTCTCAATTAGAAGCCAGGTTTAGCCACGCTCATTTAATTGATTAAATTAATTGCATAATCACTACTGCACGTTGCAGCTGCCACGCGAGTGAATATCAAACTTCGAGGCTAACTTAGATCTATCAACTTACTCCATCACAGTTACCAATAATCATGGCAACAAACAAGAGAGGAGCTTATGATATTACTACGAAGATCAGGGCAATTGAATACGCTGAGAAAAATTCGAAGGAGGCACCTGCTTGACATTTTGGTTTTGATTCCAAACAAATTTGTGTCTGCTAAAGCCAAAAGGGGAAACTACTGGCTACATATAACGATGGACAGATGAAAAGGAAACGAATAACCGGTGCAGGAATTAAGGAAGGCCAACAATGAAGAGATGGAAGAGGATCTGTTCCAGTGGATAATGGAATTACGTAGTAGGAATGTGCGAGTTAGTAGGAAAATGATAAGGCTGCAAGCAAAGTCCCTCACTTCTAGTACTACTTCAGATGATACACCTGAATTCAAGGCTAGTATTGGGTGGTTATTAAAGCATATTATGAAACGATATTCTTTGTCTTTACATAGTAAAACCACTGTTAGCCAAGCTGTTCTCAGTGACTGTATGCACACCGAAACTGGTCAGCTTCATTCTTAATGTCATGGCACTACAATTTCGTCACCAATACTCAGCTGGCAACATTTATGCCATGGACGAGACCCCATGTTGGATGGACATGCCATCTGACACATCTGTTGCTCCAACAGGGTCTCGTACAGTGTCTATTAAAACCAGTGGCCACGGGAAAGACCACTTTTCAGTAATTCTGAGTGCAAAAGGAGATGGAACAAAGCTAAAACCTTTCATTGTGTGCAAAGGTAAAGGTACTCACTTAATCCGAGATTTGCAGTGTATCACAGGAGTAGTAGTTCGTTACAGTTGTAATGGTTGGCTAAACGATTCACTTACCATCGAATACTTGAATGCACTTACTGGTCACATTAGTTTTTCCAAGCGCCTGCTTGTATGGGATGCCTATCGCTGTCACACTAGCGAATCTACTCGAGCAGAGTTGACAAAGATGAATATTCACACAGCTATTATTCCTGGTGGGTGCACAAGGTATACAATTAGCACATTAGTATCTAAGTACTAACTGAAAGTAGTTACTGCATGTTGAATAATACCTAAGTATTAGCAGAGTAGAGCGTGTGAATCACCTAAGTATTTTAACAGTAGCTACTTAGCTTTTTTTCTTTGCACTATACTGTATGTACACACAAGGTACTTCTAAACCCACTCCATACTTTTTAGCTCCATTTACTCTACACACCATTCTTCCTCCATGTTTCAGAAAAAACCATGATACTTTAGAAATTGATCCGCGTGGAATGTGGCCGACAAACCGGTCATTTTTTATGACAGAAACAGCATGTTTATCATGGTTGTTGTCCTCTTCTGATTGCAAAGAAAGTTTTTCACTCATGTGCGGGGACCAGTAAGCTTCATATATATGGTGTCCTCAAACTACACTTTGTTTCTCAAAGGAGCTTGTGGCCATTTCTTTTTAATTTAGTTCTTTAAAGGGTAACTTTAGTGGAAAATTTTGGTGTTGTTTTAATGCATTTGCATAGTAATGCAGCTAAAATTTGCAATGCAATCATTATTTCAGTTTGCACGAGCTCCATTCGAGAGATAGTAGCTATTGAAATTACAGGAAGTGGAGCTGAGGTGGCCATTTTCTAGTTCTCTTCCGGTTTAGGGCGGAGCGTACGAGTGACGTACAAGGGAGAACGCTGAGTCAGGCAGAAGGGATGGGTAAACTCTGTGTAGTCGCTGGTTGCAGCAACACTTACAAAAAAGGAGTGAGTCTGTTCAAATTCTTTAAGAATAAGCAGCAGAGGAAGCTGTGGATAAGACAAATTTGATTGAATCGTGCAAAATGGAAGGGGCCAAGCGAGCATAGCTGCGTCTGTAGCACTCACTTCACTCCTGATTGCTTACAAACCATATCAACCATGTCCCGAAAGCTTGGAATGAATATGAGTCAACAATTGCGCCCAGGTGTTGTACCAACAATATTTCCTAAATATATTGAAGAAGCCCGGCCACCACCATCAAAGAAAAGGCGCACTGCTTTTGACAAACGAGAACAAACTAGAGTAAGTAATGAACTTTAAACTGAGTTCTACAGTCACAAGCATGCACATATTATGATCCCATTAGCAGTATAATTTAACCCAATATTTATATGAGTAATATACTGATGCCGTGGCCTGTATGGCAGGCATGACTGGCTGCCATGAACGGATGCGCGGCTATATAGCTTGCTGCGGCCATCAATGCGGCAGCCATGGCAGTACTATATACATGTGAATACATGTATATAGTACTGCCATACATGTGAATACATGTATATAGTACTGCCATGGCTGCTACATTGATGTGCATGCATTCAGTAATTCTATCATATACACAAAATGAGATGGGCACAGAACATGATGATGATACGCAGGATGTTAATGATACTTCAGCTGACTTGTCAGGTGAGAGTGAAATGAATCACCGTCCTCATGAAGTAAGACAATATGTATATTGTAAGCCTGGCAGCACTGCTGTGCTGCTGACATATATGTTTTATGCTATCATTATACTAATTTAGATGGCCGCAGCAGTACAATTGCAAACCACAACTTGTGGTGACCAAGCACAGCCTGCTTGTAGAAGTGTATCAGTTCAATTTGCACCTAGGATGCTGGAGAAACGTTCGTTGCATGTATATAATACTGATTTTAATCGATCAGTGTCACTGATGGAATCTTATATATTGTAGATCATATAAAACACCTGCAATTACAAAAAATGAAGTACAGGATATTCTTCAACCACAGGACACTTAAATCATGGGTCACGCCCATTTTGATTTAAATAATAGTTAACCTTAAAGGATCATAACTCGAGTTCTAAACAACGTTATATGGTGAAACAAATTGCATGAAGTAGAGCTATGCTTTGCTAACAATGCTAAACACAGAAGCGCTACAAAAATCAAAACACGAGCGAGAAAACTACCGCAATGTAACGATACGTTTCGAAATTACAACGAAAAGTGCGGAGTTCTTCCTGGTATGCTATGATTCTGAAATTTTGTATTGCCTATGTCTTAACTCACAATCTCCATCCTATCAAATTTCCGTGGCGATCTACTGTACGAGTTTGGAGCAATAAACTTATGGCTGATTTTTTGCACCTTCTTCTTTCTAAACTCGAGCTAGTTACTCAGATATCCCGTTAACATTTCATCACGGAAATTTGATACAGCGTAGATAACACTTTAATGAACCTGCGTACCAAGTATCATTATCTGCACCAGGGTACAACAACTCCGCACTTTAGCTCAAAGTTGACTTAAGCTCTTTCAGCCATTTTCACAAATAAACAACTACGAATGATGACGTAAATCAATTGAAAAAGCTCACGTGACAGTATAAATTGTATTGTAATAATACGTGCGTCAATAAATGTCACAGCGGCTTGTATATAATTTAGCTTGTATTTAGCTGCACGGTTGAATGAACATCATAGTTAACAACTGATAACATGTTTTAGCAGCTGTCTCAGCTTGACCCAGGACTTAAGTTACCTGTGACTTGTTTAAAGTGATCGAGAGTGCAGTCTTATACGTTACAGTGTATATAAAGCTTTTGGTATTTCTTTATCAGCAGCCATGCGATTTTTTGGGTTTGAAAACATGGCATTCAAAGTAAAATCTGTTCATGATGCAATTAAAGACTTGCATGCCATTCACGAAGCAGTTAATGAACTATCAAGTATTCAGCATAAAGCCATCCTAAAGTCGTATGGAGTAGATGTGCAGTCCAACGCCAGCTCTTCAGAGAGTGAAATTGCCGACAACAAACAGCATCCTGAGCCTGAATCAGAAGTGCAGAAACAGTATGCAGTACAATTATTAACCTTGCCTATGATGGAGATTGCCACGGATGGAATTTTTTCCAAACTGTTTCCACACTTGAAGATAGTTCAGTAGTTTTGAAACTAGTGATGCAAGCTTCTTGTATGATTCTTTGTACAATTATTTAGAATCAATAGCAGCTACTGAGATTGAGAAAGACTTTCTACAGTCATCTTTTAGAGCCTTCATTGCAACTCATCATAATCAATCTGATGATGCTCGTGTAGCTAAGGTGATGAATGGTGAAGTAGTCACAGACTCTGATGTTATCACATCAGATTTTAGCCAGCCAGAAGGCAATGTGGATTTAGAAAAGAGGATTTTAAAACAACATTAATGTATCAAGAGGCGTAACCAACGATACAAAGCAAAACTGATTGCTGAAAGTCATTTTCTTTCTCGTAACAATAATGTAGATCACTATTCTATTGTTGTGGAGTATCCAGATATCGGTAAGAAAATTGAACAGTTTGTTTCGGATCAAAATATCGGAGCTGATGCCTGGAGAAGGACAGGTGTCTTAACTTTTGATGGCAATCAAAAATCAATTAAGGAGAAGGTTACATATGAGTCTATTCGTAGGCATTTGGAAGAGAAGTATGAATGGCATTTTTCCTATGGAACAGTCACGCAATTGTGTGTTGCACGTAATAAACGACGACGATCTGCACAGAACTATAGAGGGGTAGCAAAAGTGACAACTAGGAGAGCCCGCAAAGGTTTTTCACTAAAATATAACCCTGATGCCCATTGGTCTGCTAGTCTATACAAGGGTCTAAACTGGTTGCGGTATTCGGATGGGACAGATATTGTCAAAATTAATAGAGGTAATGCATCAGGCTTTAGACTAGATACATTATCAACTCATAACCTTCATCCAAGTCCCTCACTACAAAGTAAACCAACTGTTACTACAAGAACCAATTATGTATCTAAATATCCAGCAGTACTTCAAACAACTTGCTACAATTTTTCAGAAACGGCTACAACACCTGAAGTATGTGCTGGCGTTGTTAAGGCTTCAAAGATTTATCCAAAGAACCCTGCTCAGCACTTCTCACATTAAGAAATGCTTCAAGCTGATAACACAATCAATTCCTCTGCATTTTTGAATCCTACCACTAGTATTCAAAAGAAATTGAGTGTATTTGAGTTGATGGAGCTGGTGATGAAGGGCCAAGTCATTTGATAGTGCAGCTTATTTGAACAAATTGAACAGGGCTCTGTAGCGACCCTTGCGACATCGAGATCAAAGTGGAAGTAGCTACTTAAATTGAGTTGAATTACAAAATGAATGCCTTGCTCTTGCACAAGACAATTTATTCATTCCATCGACTTTAAAAAGATCATGTGTAATTGACGGGGAATTTTGTGAAAAAGCCCATGAAGCAAACCTTAATGCAGCAACAGATGTATATATAGAACACTGTAATGGTGCTCCCTGTTGTAACACGAAGATTATGCTATTCAAGGGGGCTGAATCTTCTCATTTGCAAGAGGTAATGCCGTATTTGAAAATGTTTTTAAAGTCAAAGAAAGACAGAAACAAACTGAGAACGATGAAACCAGAGTTATATGAGAATTTCACTATAATTTGGTCGATTAGAGATCGCCACATGGTTGACTTCCATCCCAGTACTCATTTTATCTTTTATCATGCTATTCAGAAGACTGTGAACATCCCGTGTGCCGTGCAGGAAAACCAGCAGAAGAGTTAACATGGTTTAAAGATGGCCCTCCATTGTCGTACATTCCCCTTCCTGTTCCAAGCGATAGATCAACAAATAAAGAGTGTGAGCAATGTTCACCATCACCTTGCTATGGCCATTACATGGATCCTAAAGATGCAGTTAGCTATATAGAAAGCTACTCATCACCACCTTCAATGCAAATAACTAAGCTTTTCGAAGAAAACAATTGTGACCCAACTTCACCTGCTGCAATAGAACAGCTAGCAAAACAGGTTCTCTTATCACCTGAAGAAGTATCAATGTGGTTGGAGCATTAGGAAAATGTTCAAACAAATAGAAAAAAGGGAGCTCAAAAAGCTGCTCAAACCCGAAAGAAAAAGATCTCCAAAAGAGACAATATACTAAAAAGATTCATGTGGAAGTAGGACAACATGAACAAAGCCAAAAGAATGGTAGCCGAGCAGGGAGTAGTGATATACGAAGCTTCACAGTTGATGAAGAAGTAGGTGATAGACGAGTTGAGCAAAGCCGGAAGAATGGTAGCCGAGCAAGGAATAGTGATACACGAAACCTCACAGTTGATGAAGAAGTTGGTGATGGATGAGTTAAGCAAAGCCGGAAGAATGGTAGCCAAGCAGGGAGTAGTGATACACGAAACCTCACAGTTGATGAAGAAGTAGGTAATGGACGAGTTGAATCCCAAAACCAAAAGAATAGTAGCCGAGCATGTAGTGATACACGAAAACTCGCCGTTGATAATGGACAAGATGAACAAAGGAAGAGCAGCCGAGCAAAGAAAGAAGGTAGAAGCCAGTTACCTTACCAGAAGTGTAAAGAACAAGAGTATTTTTGTGGTGTTTGTCATAAACAATCCTGACATAGAGATAAAGCATAAAAAAAATATGGATTGAATGTGAGTCATGTTTGATTTAGTATCATATAGAGTGTTGATATACAAGATAATGATATTCCTGATACTTTTTTTGCCTTAAGTGCAGCTGAATTTTGTAATAAGTTTTTTTTGTTTAGTACTTCGTTAATACTTTTATACTTTGTTAATAATTGTTTGTTTGCTATATAATTTTTTTTAATAATGAAAGTTTCAATACTATCATATTGGATACACTGGGGTGAGGGTGGGGCATTGAAATTTAGAACAGGAAAATCCCCACCTCTTCCCCACTTTAAGGGGGTGGGGACAATTATTGATAGCTGCATAAAGTGATATCATTTGTAAAAAATTTTTAAATAATACTAACATGCACATACTCGAATCAATATATCAGCAGCTCAACAACATCATTAAGTAATACAACCGACCCTTCCTCAAATGCAAAGGATGTGGCCAGTCATAGTAACACTACAAAGTATAATTAAAAACATACCTTTCAAATAGCTTGTAGGAATCTTGATACACAGTCTCCTTTTGCTTGCTTTTTCAATGGCTGACTATCCAAAAGAAGGAATATGGAGATACATGAGTGATATAAAAAACTTCTTTTTGAAAAATGCCATAAACAAAAAAAAATCCATAAAGCAGCTGTCCTTACAGAACTATAATAAAATATTCCCCCTTCTACGGTTCTTGAAAGACAAATGAGAGCCTTCTTGCTCTTCCTGAGTGTCATTACTGTGGCTTGAACTCCAACCATCAAGCATCATGCCACACCACGCAACACCACGTGGTAGCCGTAACCACACCTTGGAGGCGGAGCGAGCACGTGTTCTTAGTAGTGAGTGTCCCGGTTGTTTGTGAGAATAGATCTACCTAGCACCTACCCTAAAGACGCTGAAATGACTGAATCACTGGGTGAGTGGATCTTGTTATTTAATAAACTAGTTTATTCTCTGAAGAATCATTTCAGCTGAGGTACATTTGAACATAATTATAAAGTCTAAAATATATACTTGCATGTGGTACTTTATACATACACAGTTTTGTAATGGAGTGTCAATGACGTTCTACCATCAAGTATCCACAGAGATTACGTGGTAACACACACACACACTCACACAAATGACTACTATAACCCTCTGCCCAAGTTTGGGTTAATAATGCCCCTTTTAAAGAATCAATCGCAATATTGTGCCACTTGCAAGAAGAAAATGAGAGAATGGCGGTTCTACAAAATTTGGGAGGATCCTTCTAACAAAAAGACAAGACTGCTTTAGTTTTCCGAAAACTATGAGGCGATAGAAGAGGCCTCTTTTACACAAAAATCATATTACATTCAGTTGCAGTCCTCTTAACCTTGTGCAATTCTATATTTCACAAGCGAACTTTTCCTATTTTCCAGTCTTAACCATTGAGCAGTACAAAAGGGAATGTTTCTAATTAATGTGCATGCGACGGTGATTGTCTGTGTGATGTCATCAGTTTCCAATCCCGTTTACATAATGTCTAATAATCCATGTCAACATAAAGTATTATGTACGCGTATACACATACAGTATACCCTACGTTAGGTTAACATATTGTATTATACTATGTGGACACACCAAACTAATTAGTTAACAGTGTTTATACAGTTGTATACTGTACACATGACAAAACAATAATATAATTACTCAAACACAATGTTCGCAAAAAAACCTTTTCACGATGAAAGCACTATAAGTGCTTAACCCTAGCAGTTATGCATGTATACATTTGATCCAATACAAGTGTGACTTGACAATACAGATTGTAGTCTGCACAGTCCAGCACATACACAACGCACTTTGCAGTAAAACAAAAGATACGCTATAAATTCTTCTAAAAGTAAAGATTCTTCACACATAAACAACCAACTAAACTAAGTAAAAAATTACAAGCATGATAGCAGTAAACTGGTAGAACAGACCACCAAGTTTCATTAAGACAGATTCCAGCTTTGCATACTAACAAAACTTACAATTGCTTGAAAATATAGTCCAGCAGAAGATAAATAAGAATTTGAGCCTTCATAGCAAGTCCTTGAAATTCTCCAGCCAGTCTAGATTTCATTAAAGCACGATCAAGCCTCGCAGCATAAGCCATCAGAGGCCAGAAGACGAATTATACAGCTGGCTTAACAGTATAATTTTTCTTCTGAGGCGCGGTCAAAAAAATGGCGACCAGCAAAACTATTATTAGTCAAAGATGAGGATATTGTAACCTACGAAAGAATGAACTTACCCATCGGTAGTGTTTATAATGTTAAAGCCTGGGTATGAGTAAGGGTAGACACTATCCCAACATGTCCCCAACCCGCACTGTCAAATACCTCTCGAGATATTACTCACATCCAAACAGAATGTTTTACAAGTTGCTTTTGAAATACTCGTGGATGAACAGAGCATTTTCTATTCAATAAGTTTATTATCATTTAAATTTACTATTTTTAGTATTAATTATATTATGCATTATTTACTATTACTATTGCAACTTAATCGATACAATCAGCAGTTGCATGCATGTCGCTATAGTTTATTTAGCTGAATATGTGAATCTTGTTTATCTAATCGTTTATAATTTATTCCGAATGTCAGATCTGATTCAATTGTGAAAGATGCCGATGGATATCCACCCAATAACCACACCCCTTTATTTTTGGATCGACAACTCACCCATCTATGTCATCGCATATTGTTATTTGCTCCGTAATGCTGATATTGTCATGGTGATGAGCTAAGCTCCTTGGTGCTACCACTCTGCCAAATTAGCCAAGGCATTCATGACCTTGGCAAAGGAATAGCTTGAGGTAATGTAACCAATTTTTAAGCCATTTAAATTATCAGCATCATGATGTGTATTTAGAAATACTTTTCCCCCAACATCCCAGTTATGACACTATTCAACAATATTACAGTGGCTTTATACATGTATATTATTATAGACCCTCTGCATTAGGTGTGGTAAACTTAATTAACCAGGTCAATTTTATAGTATACTTCAGTAAATTATTGGACATTCCACCATTTTGGTGTACAAGGAGTAGTGCCTTTTAGTGCGATTGCAAAAAACCGATCTTTTTCAAAGCCAATTCATATATGCTATGCAAAATCATTAAAAAAAAAACTAGTGATCTGCTTTGCTTACAAATTTACTAGGCTGTTTTAAAAATTGCAGTACAGAACTATGTTTTCCCTACCTTTGCCATACAAAGTTGTACACCAAAATGGCCAACGTTAAGGTGAATTTACATTATAAATGTAATGTTTTTATATACATGGGAAGAGTACAAATCGTTAATGTGACGTAAAGTTGAACTTGATTTAACTTTTAAGTTACGTGACTGGTTTGTACTCTTCCCATATATTTGCTTACGTTATGTAAACTGTATGTTTATAGTTTAAATCTGCCTTTGGTTATTAATTTTACTATCACCACACCCTAACACAGAGGATCTATTGTAATTGTTGTGGTAATAATGCTAGTGTTGTTCTCATACTTAACTGTTGTTAGATTGTTTTTGCTTGTATAAATTGTTGGAATCCCTCAGATGAGTTTCAAGGGGGCAGCCTTCTTCCTGTGAATAGCTCTATAATGTCGATATATCCTGGATAGATTGGATTATTATGGAGACAAAGGATATAATAGTTTGGTAAGTTACATGAATATACGTATATTCAATACATTGGGTAAAACGACTTTTTTTAAAAACGACTTGGCCACTCCTGTTATAGCGGTAGGGAGGAAATGAAGAAATGAATGAATCAGTTAATTTTAATAATATTTTTAAGTACGCACTTTACCATACAGCTAGACACTGGCTTTGAATAAGCAAAAGAGATTGACGTATTGAGTGGGTTTCTTACAGTATAGTTATCTCATTCTAAAGTTTTCATCAATACACTTATAGCATGTAAAGTATTAATAGGCTCTCCTATGTACATTTTTGCATAAGTTAATGAGTCCAAAGTCAACCCGGACAGACTGCATGTGGATCTATAACATGTAATTTTTTTTACTATGTACATTTAAGTTGGTATGGTATGTGTATACACAATATTTGTATACTGTCTGTATAATATTAGTTATTGTTGAAGAAAGGATACATTATTATGCTCGTTTCCTCCGTTCTCTCTCTTCCTCTTTATTCTGCTATAGTTATGTTTTAGTCGTAGAGCTGTTCGACCATCCGCATTAACTTACTCGACATCTCAGGAACAGTTTGATTTATTACTAGCTCTACATGAGGTATGTACATGTATACACTCCATGTAATACATTGGGTATCCATAATGTATGTTATACAGTGGCACATGATTCGTATGTACTATATGTAATATACTATAGGTACCGGTACTATGTTTTATATGGAATACATTTGTATGTAATACTGCATGCGTAATTGAAATTTTCATTATAGTAAAATGATGTATCCCTGGCATTACCTGTAAGGCACATGAATTTTGTACTCATTATTGTTAAGCACATATCCTTTGATCAATGCATATTTCCTTCTTGTGAGTAAGTATCCATATGCGCTTAAATAACAAGCCAATACAATAGTAGAGTTAACCAATCTATTTGTAATTATACAGGTACACACACATATAGTGGGTCTCACTCATTATATGTTAGTATCGTTGTGTGTAGGACTATTGCCAAATGATGTGATCGATAGTATGTATGAATACAATTACTAACTCAATCATTATCAACATAATCATGCATTAGCTATTATACAAAACTGAGAGCATCAGTTTGTTTATTCTATATTATTAGATTATTTATTGATGGAGGATTATACATGAGTAACTTTAGTAGCTTGCATAAATGGTATGGAATATCCCCATTTATACTGGTTAAAACACATTTTTTTGTGTGTAGTACGAATTGAGGCAAAATAAGTGTTGTATGACCCTTGAATCATTAGCAATGCTATATTAATGGCTCAGTTAGGAATAGGAGGTGCGTGGTCTCAAGGGATAATTAACTCCACCTCTATACCTTTAATAGAGCGGTTGGATGTGACGTCATAAAGATCGACACACCCACTTTGTGTGGCAAAAAATGTCTGACTTCTTGAGTTCTACAGCCCTGTATACATGAATAATACCGTAATTCCTCTAAAATTTCGGACCTCCAATTTCGAAAATAAATAATTATTTGGGAGAAAAATATCCAAAGA
>JAYJLX010065941.1:0-27744 GCA_036873525.1 Chalinula nematifera | reverse complement strand
ATAATAGCATTACCCAACAATAAACCATTTTAATCTGTATCGTGTAATCTTGTCTCTTTCTTGTTTTTTTTTTTTTTTCTTCTTCTGTCCTCGTTTTCTTATTTCCCGTTATTAGTAGCACTAAATGCTCATGGATCCTGTTTTTTTTTTGTCCCTCTTGTTTTCTTATTTCCCATTATTAGTAGCACTAATGGATCCTGTTTTTGATTTTTTTTTTCTTGTTTTCTCCATTGTTCACACTGTACCATTCCGTCCTATTACTGTTTCACTTTGCACTCACCATCCTTTATTTCTCTCCATCTCTCTTTGTTCCCTCAGGTACGCCTTTTAAAAGAGAAAATGACTCATGAGAAAGAAAAAGGTTCATATTATAGTCGAGTTATTACATGTAGTACATGTTCTTTACCCTATTACCATTGACACATGTACATGTACTACTCAACCTCTATGTACATGTACAGTACATGTACATGTATGTAAAGGATCCTTTTGTTGCTGTTTATACTTGTGTGTAGGATGCTTTTATAAAAGCTACGTATTATAACATGTAACAATACCTGTCTGATGTACCCTGACCTATCATTGTGTTATATGTACATGGTATGCATGTCAATCACACATGTAATGTACATGTACATGTGTACATATACAACATCTAGGATGTACTCTATCAGTGACTAAGACCTGTGAATACTGTTCTATTGTATATAAATACAATATACTGTTTGGAGGAATCTGGATGCCAGAATCTTATTTGCATGCCATTAGCTACCTTAGCTACCTTGTTTATGTTGTAACGATCATATCTTTTGTCGGCCAGCATTGAAGATTGATGGAGAGCCATTAATGTTGTCTCTCCCGGTGGATTCACGTCTCCTTTATCACCTATTATGTGACTCAGTCACTCGAGGGTGTCTTCAAATAGGCCATAGTCTAAATAATGACAATATTTTAATGTATTTATCCACTATCACCTACTCTACGTATTATATACATGTACATGTAGGATTTAAAACTATTTTAATAATACAATAAAATATTCAGGCAAAGATCTGCAATATCCATGTTACAAGTACATACATTGTACAAGCACATGTATTTAAAGTACATGTAGTACGTTACATTATACATGTACATGTATATATAGTAGCTAGGTGATTGCATCATGAAATTGTTTCGATTTGTGATATTTTTTTAAAGGTGTATAGTACGTGATATGTTCTGTATCATTCAGTACCTATCCACAATATACAATACACAGGTACTATACGTATGTTTTGAGAAGTATTGTGTGGCATGTTTTTATTGTAATAATAACTACGTAAATTGATTTCTTTTAGCTAACTTACAAGTACAATTAATGTACAATACATGCATGTTATAATAATAATAATATCCATACTGTATGTAACCAGTGTACATATGTGCATTTGAACCAACCATACACATGTACGTGACTGGTTCACGATCTTCTATTGCTAAATAAACTCTACTGTTGTTTACCTTTCATTTGTACCCCCCCTCTATTCTATATAATATGTACATACATGCCGTACACTATACACTGTACATGTGTATGAATATACAACGAAAATGTACAGTATATTATACATGCGTATTATATCCAGCATAAGTTGTTTTTATTGTAATTATCACTTGAATAGAACAGAAAGTCCAGCATTCATTGGCTCTCTCTCTCTTTCTATCATGTGTATATTGTTGCTGTTTCGGTGTGTAATGTTTATCAATGCTAGCAGGTCTCTTACAATAACTTCACCTTTGGATTAGTTTATTAGTATAATAATATCCAGATCAGCATAATGTTCTCATTAATACTCCCAACTTTTACTAACTTTAATATACATATACACATGTACACGTATATCCAGTACTATACAGTATAATAATATACTTTGTACCCTTTGAAAGGTTAATGCAATACATAATTATGTACAGTAAATGTACATACTGCTCTGTTTGAACCTATATGATACAACATCCTTTTCAATTAGTCTGTGACAAATGGCAGTTTGTCTAACACATCAAAAGTTATCCCCCTCTCTCCCCTCCCTCCCTTCTCTTTCCCCCTTTGAGTTATCCTCCTAGAGAGCTACACATAGGAGAGTTAAAATAGGGACATGTGAAGGCCTTTGGGTCATAGTGTTTATTAATTTTATATGATTAAGTTAAACTGGTTCACAATATCTCTCATTTAATGCATAGCAGGAGCTGTGATACATGTACGTTGCCATATTATGGTATTTCTGCATTGCATCACAAAAAAAAGGTGGGGGGAGGAGTCTTTATGTAAATTTCACATACCTGGTGTACCATGTAAATTAAATTTAACAATATGTCATTCTGTAAACTGTACCTGTCGTAATTATTATCTTCCCTTATTACATACTGTACAGTACAAGTCTGTCTCAACTGAGGTAACATCCTTTTTCAATTAGTTTGTGATTAATAAAATTGTAACATAATTTCCTATATCCTTGTATCATTAGTAGCAAGATGTAACTGGCCTGTTAGTCATACTGTACACAGCTACAGTGTATTTGTGTATTATTATAAATTAATAAAAGGGGTGGGGCAGTGGGGGGACATTTATGTCGTTGGACGAATCCATGATTTTTGGTATAGGGAAGGTCCCATGTTTCACATAATTATTGCATACATGTACAATGTATTGTATCACATGTACTGTACATGTATTGTACTACGTTACTGTACAGTATACAATGTACATACATGGTACATTGTATTACATTGCATGCATGTTCTACATATACATGTAGTTTCAGATTAATGCTAGCTGCCATACATACATGTATCCACTGCTACATGTATAAGTGGTTGATAATTGCATAAGTACAGGGAGGGATCTATAATTGCATGTGCATGTTCATGTATCACGTACATGTGTATTAGCCCATACCAGAACATCTAAAAGGCAGCAACCCAGGTGTTCAGGTGTCATCTTTTTTTTATCAAACCCTACAAATGCTTTGGCCAATGGAATTTGTTTCACGTAGTAAAAGAAGACAAAATAGGTACGAGGCATGACACTTGTTTTAATTTCCACTCGATTGCAAACCCTTCAACGAATTAAAAAAAAGGGCTGCATTACTACTGAGACTCACCATAAGTGTACACTGCACCTTGCGTTAGCTGTTGGATCAAGGAATAATCAAAAGTGCTCCTTTTTTTACACTTTTGTGAGATGGGATGTTTTACAGTCAGGTTTATATCCTTTTAGTTGTTACTGACTTGCCAACTGTACAATTATATATGTACATGTACTGTAATTGTTTCCTCTTTTCTTTCTATCCTTTAATAGAATACATGTATAGTGTACACTGTACATGTATAGACGTGTACATGTACATACAGTATACCATGTACTGCAGTAGATATAATATACATGTACTGTATTTAGTATAATATTATAATTATGTATTACAGTATTATGTATGCAACAATTACTGTTGAAATACTGTATATCAGACGTCCATGCATGATTATGTAATATTGTATGTCCTTATTTGATGGTATACAGTAAAATGGATACATGTTTTTCATCAATAATATTACTACAATAAAAAAAATACATTGTTGTGTACGTGTATTTTCATGTACATCTGTATACCGGTATACGTACTTGTAGTCAATATAAATGTTATATCGTTTTGCAATAAAATAGAAATTAAAACCTCCTAAACTCAAGTGTATATAGACAGATTAATAAACAATGAAATATAGCCATTTACGACATACATGTAGTACATGTACTCCATCATTATTTCATGTGCTTGTACCGAATGTACCAGCTCAACGAAACTATAACTATAGCTACTGTAATTGACAAAACTGATTGTGCATTATTTGACACGATGGTTTATCGGCTTTGTTTACTCCTTGGGTTTTTTTAATTTCCTTCTATAGAAGCAGAAGAAATGGCCGCTCAAACAAAGGAGAGGGAGTCAAAGGTGAATAAAGTTCATGTACACTGTACATGTACATGTATACCAGGGAAAGGTAAAGGGTCAACAACCCTCAGTGTTGAAGCCAATCCAGAGCTCATGTCATTGGCTGATATTTTCACATGTTACATGTGATACAGTCAGTGGTGGTTAGCACCTGCCATGTACATGTGTACATGTATATACACTGTACATGTACGTATTGCAGTTCAATCTCCTGTAATTATTGGTTAACATGGTCGGTGATTGAGCCTTATTACTTTATGTGAAGCCAAGTCCAGAGCTCTTGTCATTGGGTGATATTTTCACATGTTATATATACACTCAGTGTGGTTAGCACCTGCTATACGTACCCCAGTTCAAAATGGTTAATGTGGTTGGTGATTGACCTGATTGGTTGGGATTGACCTGATTGGCTGGTGAAGTCAGTGGGCTTTGTGGGCTTGCTGGGATAGTCCTGGCTTAGGGTAGGGTAGGGGGGGGGGGGGGGGTGAATAGGGAGCTGATATTAGGAGGGTCTGGCCTTGGCTATTGATTCCCGTGGTAGCATCATTCCCCATTTGTGTGAGTTATTGTATCTGTGGGCACACACAAATTATCAAAGTATTTTTTTTTTTCGTCATTATTTTTATTTGGGAGACACAAATTAGTATACAGTGTACATGAATGTACATTTTTTTTATGGGAACCGAAAAACATTCCATATGTAAACACCACATGTACATGTAGCATATATGTACATGTACAGTGTACGTGGATGCACTGTGCATGTATGCTGTACATTACATGTATTTATAGTAAAATACGTAATATCACTGCTCATTTAATGTAACGTTATTATAAAATTTAGAGTATTAGCTTATTTTATTTGTCGGGAAAAATTCTATCGAGGGAACAACAGTTTTTATTTTCGAATTTAATTTGCAAGCCCCTTTTACATACACGTATAGTTTGCCTCTTTTTTTTTCCAAAAAATATAGTGAACGCAAATTGTTTAAATTACCTTAAATGAATCAAATGCCAATTAACAATGGTTTTTATTGAAGTCCTTCAAACAAGAAATAGTACATGTACAATGTATACTGTACTTGTACACTACATGTACATGTGGCATCGAACCAAGGAAGTCTCTAGGTCTGTAGTGAAAATCTTGGATTGATCGTTCATTCCAGACTGCTTGTCTTCTGTTTTGTTTACAACAGTTGTGGTTCAGTCCATAATTATAGTATAATACATGTACCTGTATATATACATGTACATGTACATTATGGAGAAAATAGCGTGGTTGATATTAGACTTTGCTAAGACTTCTTCATTGGAGTCATGCAGTCAGTCACTCACGCACTCAAACATTCTTTCTTAGGTTTCCCCGGACTCCAGTTGCTTTTATTTTTTATAAATTACTCGATCTCCTTGACAGTCACAAGTGGGGGGTTTTATTAGTATAATTAAATACTGTTGTTTTTGCTACACATTACTAGCACTGTAATTATTTCCTAATTATGCAATCATAAAATCTCATTAACAATGTATACGATGTATTATTACAAAGGGGAATCCTTGGAAACCGTTGCTAAACTTGCTATTGCTTGTGTATACTGTTTACGGAATTTACAATAGTGCATGTAACTGGTATCATTTATACATGTAGGTAAACCCCACCTTTATTTTTTGGTGATACAGTACATTTACATACATGTACATCTGAGGGGTTGGTGTCCTTAATATCAGATCTGGGTGTACAATGTACTTGGACTGTATTGCCATGTTGATTCAGGGGCTGACTCTAGATCTGTTATTAATTAATAATAATAATTATTCTAATTTCATGTAGCTCGCAAGTTATGAAGCCCAGATCAGTAAATACCAAGAGAACCTCCATCTTGCTAGAGAGAAAATCAGTCAACTAAGGAAGGAGAAGGACATGATAAAAGAAGAGCTCAAACAAACATTGGAGGCAAAGAAGGCCAAGGTAGACTACGTAATATTACTACTGTATACGATAATTCACTGACCCAGTTAATTTTCATAATGCAACAATGTATGTACAGTAGCTGTTTATTCTATTCATTGCTATTCGTATACATTGTACATGTACTTGTAGTATCGTGTTACTCTGTTTATGTTCACTGTGTAGTGTAGTTTATCTTCCTTCAATGTGTGTAATTGATAACCTGTTTCACTTTTCGATTGTATTCTCAATAATCAAATAGTGATAAAAGTAAAGTTGTTATAGTGTATGACAACATTGGGTCACATGATCTCTTATTATTTACTCAATTTCAACTGTTTACAGGTGATCGGGTTGTGCACTGTACAGTATACTCATGTGTTATCTGCAATTGTATATACATGTACATGTACACTAGCTGTATGTATAATAATTGTGTATAATGTATAATATGTACTGTACATGCATGTACGTCCAATAATTGGATTGAAAGTCTGCTCAGTAATTTTATCCTTTACAGTACGTATTGTAGCTACAGGGTATGTATATACATGTATATGTACATGTACATGTACTTGTCATTCCTTCTGTTTACTGTATAACTTTCTCTGATGATCAATGAGAAAACAATATCAAAATTATTTTTTGTTTTAATTGGCGAGTACATGTACATGTACGCATGGCGACCATAGCCTCACGTTTGTGTGTGTTTTTTTCCTAAATGTTTGCAGTTATGCAATAGTTTTCATGACATGTACAATATGATTGACAAAAGCTTTAAACGCCAAAAATTGGGGCCAAAACTGCAGCTTTCTTAAAAAACAATGTACAGGTACACTGTACTTGTATCTGCTGTTTGTTGTCTTGGTTATAACCAATCGATGAGGTACTACAATACAGGGGAGGTGTTTTATGTTATGCATCCGTATACATGTACAATTGTACATGCAGTACATGTACATGTATGTATACCTGAAAAATTTTGCTGCAACTTCAATTTTGCGAAGGACACAAAATTAAAATTGCATAGATGAATTTTACATCGTGATTCAATATTGCGTGTGCTCAAATCTGCAAAGTTTTGTAAGCAAAATTTTTTGCAACAAATATTTTTAGCACGTACGTACATGTACTATAGGAGTTACGTGTATGGTACATGTATGATGCATAGGCATACATGTACATGTACCCGCATATTATGTGTGTAGTGTGTTGACACTAATAGTTGGAGTGTGGCGTCCATGTTTATTTACTGTACTCTACATTGCATAGTTCATGCCCCCATCCATCCTTCCTACCCATGAAATCATTATTTTCAGTTATTGTAGTTCTTCCTTTATTATCTCATCAATTATTTATCCAACTCGATTGATACTCTCATGTACTCACATGTGTGTACTGCCGTGCGGTACATTGTACAAGTTCACTACTTACTGTATGTATATGTGCTTGTATAAAGTGTATGTGATTCTTTTTTTTAACATGTGCTTGCAGGCCAAGAAATATTGGCGGTTTTCACTAAACAGAACTCTGTCATGTTTATTCATTTAATTCTTGTTAATTTAGTACTGTACATTGTACATACATGCATGTACATATTATATATAATGTACATTGTATACATGTACATGTACATAATGTAATAACAAAAGGGGGGGGGGTATATAGAATAGATACATATAGACAACAATGCCAAGAAATACTTACAACTGTGTTAGCATTCTTTGATGGGCACTTTTTTTAATGTCTTCTTTAAGTGTGAACAAGGCTCTCTTACTGAACTTATGGACAGTTACATGTACATGTATACTAATCCATGACTGGATCATACAGGCAACCCGGCAGCCAGGCTGACTACTACAATGTACATGTACATGTAATGTGCATGTACTATACTTTTACTTGTACATACATGTGCATGTATTACGAGGTCTCTCAATCAGGGACTACAAGGCCCTCTTACTGAGTTTACGGTTTGCAATAGGACAGTCACTGCTACATTATATGTACTGAACGTTTGTGTACATGTACATGTACGTATATTGCACATGTAACAGTTGTATTACATAAGTGTATTAAACATCTGTTCGTAGAGCCAATGTTTTAATGTATGTATCTACTGTAACTCATCAATTAATACCAGACTGTATGGCCATTAATAACTAAAACAAACGTCTGTATATCTGTCTGTTTGTCTGCGACAGTCTTTCCAACAGCATATGAACTAATTAGACTTACCTTTGTGTAATATACATGTACATGTGGTTTATTATAACACCTTAATTATTCCCTTGACAAAACACACAGATGTTCTCTTATACATGTACATGTACATTCCTGAATAACAGGTACTTTTTATATACAGTATACATGTTTATTGATTTCTTACAAGTTACCCTAACGATCGTGATCAAACTTCATGGATGTACCTTGTTTATCGTTTGTACTGTTATTGGTTCATGATATGCTGTTATTCAACTCCTTTCATGTGACAGTAATACACACACACACACACACCTAGTGCACTATACATAGTATTTACATATGTTGGTATGTACAGTGTATATTATTATAGTGCTGACTGTATCACATGCCATGTACTGTAGTTTGTGTTTGTTGTCTTTGTGTTTTTCAAAGGGGGTAGCTGATTTTTTTTTATTCCATGTAAACTTCGTAAACAGATTTATGTTTTGATAAGCGGAGATGCTTTTAAGCCTATGTATAATCACATAATATGTACAATATGCTACAACTATACATGTACACGACTCTATACTACGTGTACATGTAATGAGTATCTGATCAATTAATTATACAGTGTATTACAGTGTACCTACTGTATATGTATATTACTTATGTATTTTACCAATAAACAGGTGAGTTTTGGCTGACCCCAAATGATCAGTTATATCGTGGCTTCTAGTAGTGTAACCTCTTGGGATACATGTATTTAATCTTACATGTAACATGTAGTAGATATACATGTATACATTATGCACCCATTTACAGCATTATATTATACAGTATATTTTCCATTCCCGTTTATACTGTCTAAAATCTGCCACATTCACAGTGTGTGTGAATTAACAATTATTGTTTATAGGAAGTATAGACTGTTATTATTAACTATTATTATATAACTTTTATTGGACTATATTTGTATTAATGCTGATCCCATTATTTCATTATGTCTGTCTGAGTGTCATTTTATGAATTGGATTAGTCTAACTTTACCCATAAATAGTACATGTACTGTTCATGTAATGTAGTTATCTACTGTAGTAATTAATTAATCTCTCTTACAGTGGATTAGTTTTTTTTTATCAATGTACACTGTATAGTACACTATTGTACATACATGTACAGTGTATATACATGTATGCTATACATGTACATGTGACACACTGTACGTACATGTATATACCCACTCATTGTGTTACTATGTTATAAGGTTTTACGAATTTAATTTAAACTTGGCTTGTTTTGTGTTTTGATCTCAAAAAGACTCATGGAATTTTGTATGGTTTCCATAACTCAGTTTGATTGTCTGACAAGTTAAAGCGTGTTCTTTATAGTTGTTGGTTTTCTGTTTGCCTAGTATGTGTATAATTAAAAGTCTTTACAATATGCCAAGTGCTGTTATGAAGCACTGTATGTCGTAATCGTGTTAATGAGGTGTAATATATTTGGAATGCTATTTCAAACCCTGCTACTGGGAGACCACAAGATCATGATAGGCTGATGAATTTTATAATAAATTTTTATTGTAATTGTGTAGGAGGAGTCAGCTGATTCTATTAGTTTACTCCAAGGAGAAATTGAACGTCTTCAGAAAGAGAAAGAGCAAGAAATTTCGATTGCCAAAGAGGATAAAGCATTGCTGCAGAAAGACATCGAATCGAAAGATACCGAGATTGAAAAGTTGGCTGAAGCACTTCAAAAACAGCAAGAAGAAATATCCGAGAAGATTGCACAGTATCAGGACGACATAGAGGGAATGAAGACTCAGAACAATGAGTTTAAAGTCGTCATAGATGAGCAATCAGACGAGTTGAAGAAGCTTGAATCACAGTTATCAGAGAAGGATAGCAAACTGGCAGAATCGCTAAAGAGTCTGGAGGGCTTGCAAACCAATAAGGATAAACATCAATCAGAACTTCTGCAGGTTAGACAAGAATTGGAGAAAGCTTCGAGTGAAGTCGATCAACTGAGAGCCTCACTCGAGGACAAGAATCAAATGTTGAGTGTAAAAAACACAAGTTCTCAAGACCTTGAGGAGAAGCTGCAACGATTGGAAGACAAGAACCGGGATGATTCAGATAAGCTATCGGAGAGTGAAGAAAAGGTGAAGAAATTGGAGGCTGAACTTAGAAAATGTAGCGATGAACAAAATGGACTCAGTGTGTCCATCGAGACTCTAAAGAAAAGTTTATCAGCAAGCGAGAAAGAAAGCGCTGCGAGGAAGAATGAATCGGAAGATCAGTTGGCCCAGGAACGAAAGAAGATTGCAAGCCTACAGGAAGAGTTGGCCAAGCAAGGTAAACTCCTGCAATCCGCTAATGAAGAAAGAGTGAATGCAATCAGATCCAGTGAAGAAATCACGGAAAAACTTGGAAAAGAGAAAGCAGAGGCTTTCAAGACAGCTCAATCGGAGGCTAAAGATCAGATAGCTGCCACCAAGAAGGCAGGAGAAGCCGCCATTCATGAATTAAAGGACACTCTCCAGAAAGAAATGGAATATCTGACAGGCAAACATCAGGAGGAGATCAGTGAAATACAGGTTCGATTTGATCAGGACATAGCCAAGATGAAGAAGGTTCATCAAAACGAACTTGGTTCGTTGAAGACAGGAATGGAAAGTGAAGTTACTCAATTGCAGTCTCTATTGAAAGAGAATCAGGAAGCTCTTACAGCTACCACAGAGGAAAAGAAGAAGACTGAAGTATTGGCGAACAAGGAGATAAAAAAAATGAAGGAACTTCACCAATCTGAGCTAAAAGAGAAGGTGGGTGAGCTTGAAATCATTCGTGCGAAGTCGCTGGAGGACTTGGAGCAAAAAATGGCTGAAACTCATTCAAAGGAAACTGCAGGCATTGTAACAGCTCATAAGGAGAAGCTTTCGCAGTTAGAGAAGACATGGTCGAAATCCATGGAAGCTGTTCGACAGGAGTACGATTCCAAAATTCTTGAAATGCAAACCAGTTACGCTAACAAGGAGCATTCGTTAACCACCAAGCAAAACAAACTAATCGATAAACTTCAAAAGGCAGAAAACGAACGGCAGGTTCTGTTATCGCAATACGAGCAAGTACAGAAACAAAATGAATCATTGATTGACTCTCATAGATCGGAAATAGAGGCACTGAACTCAGGTAAGGATCATCAGATCACAAAACTGACGCAGGATTTACGAGCTGAAATCAAGGAACTGCAGGAAGAGCGTTTACAGATATCAAGTGAGCTTGACGTTCTCAAGAGAAAGCATATGGCACTGGAACAAGAAAGTGAAGATCGGAAAAGAGAATATACAGAGAAAATTTCGTCTTTGAGTAAGGAGAAGAACCAGTTAGCCACTTTAAACAATACTGTCACACAGAAAGAGAAAGAAATGGCGGTGAAAATTGACAAGCTGACTGAACATAGCACCAAATGTGAATCCGAGTTAAAGTCGGTCAAGTCTGAGCTGAATGCACTCACTGAGAATACTTCACACGAGAAAGAAAAGAGGGCAGCTGAAGAAGGTCGTTTGAAGAAACAGGTAGGAGTGCTGGAGAAAGAATGTGCAGAAAACGTTGAGCTCTTGGAAAAGAAGACACAAGAGAATTCAAGCTTACTATCTGGTAATGAACATCTTCAAAACCAATGCAAACGTTTAGAGGCAGAATTGAGTACTCAGGCAGAAATGGTGGCTACATTAAAAGGAGAAGCAAAACAGTTGACCCAGAAACACCAAGATGAACTAGACAATGCCGTTCGTGAGGCTCGTGAGAAGACCGAGAAATCTGCATCAGAATTTCTAACAGAAGAAAAAAAGAAACACGACAAAGAAATGATCGAATTGCAGGGAAAGTTAGAAGCTTTAGAAAAGGATTTAGGAAACAGCGTAACTCTCAAAGCAGCTCTCGAGTCTGAGCTTCAGAAAGCAAAGTACGATCACAAAAACGCTACTGAGAAAATGACAGAAGAAAGAGACAACGAAGTAATGAAACTGAAAGAGGAACATGAAAAGCGAGTATTGAAATTAACCAAAGAGCTTCAAGAAACCAGTAAATTGTCTAGTCAACAAATGCAAGAAAACGTTTTGCAATTATCTTCGTCTTTGGAGAAACTTCAGAGTGAGTACAATGACAAACACAAACAAGTGGAAAACGTGCAAGAATCTACCCAAATCGAAATAGAAAGCCTAAAATTAAAGCATGCAGAGCAAATAGAACAGCTAAAGCACAGCCATGAAACCGCTTTACAGTCATCCAAGCAAACCAACGCTGCTTTGAAAGCCAAGTTTAACGAAAAGCTCTCTCAACTGAAGAAAAAGCACGAAGATCTGGCATCAGAGATGGGTCGGAAAGTGACAGATCTTGAGGAAAGATTGGAAAAGGAAAAGACCGAGAGACAAATAGCAGTTGAAGCTAGCGATCAAACAAAGAAAGAAATGGCAGAGAAAGTAAAAGAGCAAGAGAAAGAGATGGAAGCCAAACTCACGTCTCTTAAAGAGGCTCACAAACAACAGGTTCAAGTCGTCATTGACGAGAAAGAAGCTACCATAGCTAGCATTAAGAACCAGAGAAAAGAAGAGCTGGCTAAAGCCGACACAACTTGGAGCACAAAGACTAAAGCGTTGGAAGAAGATGTACTGAAAACAAAAACGCATGCAGCGAAAACCACAGCTGAAATTCAACAACTACAAGAAATGAATTCCAAGTTAAAGATTAAACTTAAAGAAATAGCACAGCAAGAAGTTTCAATGAAGGCACAAATCGGCTCCCTTCAGGAAGAAACCAAGATTTTGAAAAATGAGCTTCAAGCTAGCAATGCCCAGGTGACAGACCTTCAGGCCGCTGTATCCAAGAGAGACTCTGAATTGAACGAACAAAGAGATGAGTACGAGAAGAAGTTGTCCCTATCAAAGACTACAGTAGATTCGTCATTACAGGTAAAACTTGAAGAACAGAGAATGGAGATCAAGAAGAAGGCTGAGATGAAATTGGCGGCAATGAAAAAGCAATACTCGGAACAGCTGGCCAAAATTAACCAATCAAATACCAGCGATTTAGAAAGCAAGAATGATGAAATCGCTCGACTTACTAGTTCCAAACAGGAGCTGGGCAAAATCAGAATGAATTTAGAGAAGAAAATCTCTCTCCTGGAGTCACAAATCGATAACGTTCAGTTACAAGACCAAGAGAAATTCGAAGAAATGTCAAGACTTCAAGAAGAACTGGACAAGAGCGTGCTAGCTGTTAACGAACTAACAGAAGAGAGAGACGGATTAAAACAAAAAGTGACCGAGCTCGAAAGGGATTTAGGTATCATAAGAGAAAAATTAGATACAATCCAGAGAGAGCATCAACAACTGATAGAAGAGAGTGGTACTAGTACTCTACAGTATAAGGATAAGGTCACATCACTCGAACAAGCAAAGGAAGCTTTAGAGAAACAACTTGAAGAGATGGACATCGCCAACAAGACGCAGGTGAAAAATCTTGAGAAGAAACTGAAACAAAGTGAAAGGAAACGAGAGAGTGTTGAAGCGGAGTGGCAGAGTAAAACGCAGGAGCTGGTTTCCAGTTTGAATAGCGAACAAGACAAACTTAAACACGAGATGGCAGCGAAAATTAGCAGTAAAGTGGAAGAAGTGCAGGCCGGCTGTTCGTCACGTTTGTCCGAACTCGAAAACAAATGCGAAAGCTTGCAAGCTGCACTGGTGACTTCAGAGAAAGAGAAAGAGGAACAAAGGGGCGGTTGGTCAACGAGAGTGTCAGAACTAGAGGCAGCTATGTCTAATTTACAGGAGAAATGCCAAGAACAAGTGAGCCAGGTGAAAAGAAAGAGCGAAGCTGAGTTGACGTCATTGGAAAATAATTACAAGAAGAAAATAGTTGGATTGCAGAGGGAAAGCGAAGAGCGTGCTCAAGAGGCGGCTGCTGTAATGGAGCAGAGTATGACCGAGACTAGGGACAATGCATTGGTAGAGAGTGAGCAGAAGTTAAGGAGACTTGAAGAGGACAAAGAACAGCAGATAGCCTTATACAAGAGAGAGGTTAACACCGCCAGGGCGGAGTTGCAAGCAGCCAAAGATGGCCTGCTGAGCGAACAAGTAAAAGGAAAGAAACTGGAAGAGAAGCTACTGGAGCTACATCATTGTCACGATAGGGAAATGGAAGCCGCCCGGCAAACAGTTGAGCAAGAGTTACAGGAGAGAATCAACAGCGAGGGGAATTCCTTAGAGGAGAAACTCAGGGATGAAATGGAGGGAAAATATCAGGACCAGTTGACTGAGCTACAGGACACCATCAATGAATTATCAGCAAGACATACCAATATAGCAAGGTTACTACACATGCACATACTGATTCATACTATACAGTGTACAGTAGTTACTTAAGTACATGTACCTACATATACAGTATGGCCACACCCGTGCCATATAATATTTAAGTATGTGTTCATGTATATACAGTGGAACCTCCGAATAAAGGACACTTTGGGACCCTATATAAATTGAAGTGCTTTGTCCTTTATAGAGAAGTTGTCCTCTCCTCGAAGATCAAAATCCATTAAATAAGTCTCTTTGGGATGCTGATGAGTGTCCTTTGTTGAGAGGTTTATTATACTATGTCCCTTTCTTGGAGTGTCCACTATCGGAGGTTGTACTGTATATTGTATGCATGTACTGTACATAGACGTAGATATTTAATTGTGATAATATTTTTGTGGGGCCTTTTAAACAAAAAAAAAGTGTCTAAAACGACCTGTAGCGGGCATTAGAAAGTCTACTTTTGTAACATAGTTAAGGGTAGGGGGTGGGGCTAGTGTTAGCACAAGCTATACAGCTGGTCGTGTAGACAAACAACAAAATTAATAATTATTGTGCTAAAGTCTGTTCACGTTGAGTCGAGAATTTGCTCATTAAATATTCATCTAAAATTCATTAATTATGGCTTTACATCGCCCACGCACTTCCATACTTTAATTAATGCATTATGAATGGTAAATTATTGCGTAATAATTGCCAATGAATACTAATGAGCAAATCCTCAACTTAATATAACACACTTTAGTATTATTTTACTATGTAGTGTGTGTACTGTATTAGTTAAGGAAAAAGAATCTTGTCAGTCATACCATCCTCCATCATTTATGGTAGTATTACTATATGTATGTATGTGTGTTGTTTTGTTGTTAAGGTTGGAGAGTATGGTTAAAGACTATAAACAAGCTCTGAAGACCAAAGAAACGGAAATGTCAATGCTGAGAGAAGAATTACAACGATACCAACACGTTAGTTTTTAGAATTACATAATTATAATAATCATAGGTTATTGTTTGATTAATATTTGGGGTTTAGTCTGGACCAAGGTCACCTGTCCCAGTGAAGACAGTCAGTTCACCATCTCCCTATCACCATCCATCAATACCTGATACTCCTTCGAAAACAATGGTACTGGACCAGGAACCACACGGACAAGAATTCGAAGTAATGTTTCGTTCATTATGCATTACATGTACTGTTGACTCCCTTTAATGAATTGATACGAGTATACTTCACGTAATTATCTGAGCTCTATACAAGAGTCACCCTATAATAATTATTGTTTTAGTAATAGTTTCTAAGATTGGTGTATTTCACTGTTTCCTTTATCGTTTCAGTACTTTAAGAATGTTCTATTCCAATACATGATGGGTCGCCAACAGACTCAACTGACGAAAGTCATTGCAGAGCTGGCAAGATTTTCTGACAAACAGAAATCTGAACTCAGTTCGAGGGCATCATCATATTTCTGACAAGTCAATCTCTCTTAAATTTCTCCCTCCCTTTCTCAATTGAACTTTTTATCTGTATTTTATGTAGTATACTGTAAGTATTACTGACATCATTCCATGATCTTTGACAAAATTTAATTCACCTAAACTTCCAACTTTTATTAACCTGTATTAATATAACGTCAATAATTTAATAATTTGCTAACTTTAATAGACTTATATCATGCTGTGAAAATCATCCCGCGAATTAATTGTCTATCTTGTGTAAACTGATGTATCTGTGCAGCGCTAGAGTACAGGAAACTATAGTACCAAACTAAATTTACTGGAGCTAAATTTTAATTCGAGCTATATAGTCAACTAAATAAGCCTATATCCACAGCTAGTCTGTCTGTATAGATCGAGCAGCCCAGCACTATCTTATTGATCATCAGGTATGTTGTGCATGGGATCAGCTATATACTAGTGATTATGTATAATGATATTGGTTAAGTATAGACTATACTCCTAACTATAATATCAATTGTGATGACTAGCTTTATATACTATATAGTATTCTGTTGAATCAGATCTATTGTTCTTGTATATGATATGTGCTCTAAATTATATATAGGACCAGCCCATCATATCATATCATATTATCAATCATCATGATACCCCATAGTATGTTTCAATTGATCGTACTGCTACTATTCTTATCCTGCCAACATTGCCATGGATACAATATTGACCTTGTGTCCCCGTTGGTCATTAACAGTGGATTAGACACCACCAACTATAGCTTCGGATTCAGCATCGCTCATCATTACTTCCCAAACACCAATGAGAAAGTGTAAGGATGAATTATGTATGCTACGAGCCCAGTATATAAATATTAGAATTTTAATTTCACTGGTACTATAATATTGACTATATACTGACAGTAAGCAGCCATATATCATTTAAACTCAATAAAGCTATTATATTAGTGTCCATGGAAATCAAGGGTCTGATTTCTCCAAAATGTAGTAAGATTAATTAATAAGATGGCCCACTCAGGTGTGGTATGCAGCTGTACTTTAGTATAGGATGTTCTATGCAATCCACTGTATACTAAATAGCCATTAATAATATAGGTTTCACCACAAACCACACTAACATACGGTAATTAATATACATTAGATCTATGCTAGCTACAAGGGGGGGCTCACCAGATAGTATG
The DNA here is from genome assembly GCA_036873525.1 of Chalinula nematifera. Classification (NCBI taxonomy): domain Eukaryota; kingdom Metazoa; phylum Porifera; class Demospongiae; order Haplosclerida; family Chalinidae; genus Chalinula; species Chalinula nematifera. Next base: position 10,625 of record JAYJLX010065941.1, on the reverse strand, counting down.
TGTACATTTTATTTTTATATGCTGAATAACTAAGTGATGGTCATGTATAAGCTAAACCACACTGACCATACACTTTAGCAGCTTGTCATCAATACTGTTATGTGATACCCATAGAATGAGTGGGTGTTAAAGTGTATAATATTATAGTTAGTTTTATATAAGCAGCTTACTCAGTATAAACCACTTGTACCCTGCACATATATTATTATATAATAGTACGTATTTACATTAGTATGATATATAGATACTGTATTAATCAAATGTAACTTGATAACGGCCAAGAATTTTAGTTCTACTAATCAAGTTTACGGTTTACTAGATCAGTTGACAATGCTACTAGTTATTTACCATTGCAGCTAAGGCTGTACATGCAATACTGAGCTGTTGTTGTCATGCAGTCTATGGAGTTACTATGATTGAGTGGGTGGTAGTGGTTTGTACAAACACACCATCAAAACATACTTTGCAGTTGGGCCCTTATGAAGAATGAGTATAATCAAACACGGTCTGTAATGGACCGTATAGAGTAATCTAACATACGTACATAATGATCATCAAAGGGATGATGGTTAGTTCAGGAAATCGATGTTTTGACTTTCATTATTAACCATATGCCAGCGTGTATGTATGTGTGTGTGTGACAGTTATTATAGGGCATTCTGGCAGTACATTACTACCAATATGCTTATATATACTGAATTATAATCATGCTATCAGAGTTTAATATGGTTCAGTAGTTTTTGATATGAAGGGATTAAAGTGGTATTAATTCTATTGTCACCATCTGTTTCCTGTCCATTGTTATTCCAATAATCATTATAGCATATAGCACGCTGGAATTAGTTACATGAAAATTGTTTTTTAATTTAATAAATTAATTCCAAACAACTCGGTATGGTACAATGTGTAACTGTTTACATCTAAGACGTAATCCAGTTAATTGAACCACATTCACTTTGACCCCATTCACTTTGTACTGATGCCTGTGTATACATGCTATCAGTACTGCCTTTCACTATACAAGCAATTAAAAATTGATTATCTACTGTAAACCAATGAAACAGAGTATGTACCAACATTACAATGTTTCCATGAACTTATAGCTTAAAGCAATATATGTCATACAACAATTAATATGATTAACTTTCTATGTGATATAACTGTTTCTCTCATGTATATTATGATTCTGGTACGTACCTCTATCTTATATTTGTATCCTAGTAACACTGGATAGTGTCAGAGTAATGCATACACAGTGAGCTAGCTAGCTAGGTTGGGTTGTTTACTGGTTGGTATGCCATTAGACCAAAGCACCCATACTATCTTGGCAATACAGATGCCTTACAAGACTTGTGTCGAGTTACAAAAGCTTCTTTTGTGTGGCTTGATACGATACTCGGTTTACTGTTTGACAATAAAAATATCTCTAGTGCTATTAACGACTGTTTTCTTCTCGTGTGTAGCAAAATCTCTTTGAAGCAATGGAAATATTTTTGTTTCATGTTTCAACTTAATTTCACACGTCTCTCTAGATTGCTGGTTGGAGCTCCAAAAGCAGTGTATAATGGTTCAAGGGAAGGCGGGGTCTATGTTTGTCCCTTGATACACAGAGAAACTTGCCGAGAAAGTCCAGTGTTTAATAGTAGAAAAAGTAAGCACACATGCACAGGAAGGGAGTAGCAAAGTAAAGCACAAATTGGAGAGGAGGGAGTAGAATAAATAAATACACACAGGCAAGGGGGTGGGGGGGGACCACTGAAATCCATTCACTTTTATTTGGTACAATTAAAAAAATGAGGCCCAGTTATTCTAGAAGAGTGTGATATTCCACAGGATTTATTCAAGAACAAAAGTGATTGTCTTTCTTTTTTTTTTTACATTCCAATCTAACGTATGTGTAATTTAGCAGCAAATTGGTCGTTATAGTGTTCTTTAAAAAGTTGTCAGAATGTTCCATACATAGATATATAGATATGTGTAACATATATTATGTGGTACTAGTACTTTAGTTTATGTTACAACAAAATACATAAAAATTCATCTATACTTTAATTCCAGATGCATTTGAAATAGAATCTTTCGAAGTGTTTACATTAGCTGACAGTGATGATTTCTTTGCTAACCAACTTATGGGATTCTCAATCAAGAGCAAGCATAACAGCGTTATGGTATGCTGAATGACCTTTTACATAATATCTTCAATCAATCATATTCTGTCTCCATGTACCGAATACATGTATATGTGTAAGGCGTGTGCACCATTATTCATTGGAGGGACACGATCAAGCGGGGGACTGGAATACCACGAAACAACTGGAAGATGTGTTGCTCTTCCTCAGAGCTTCAACAATGCTACTCTACCTTCACAAATATTCGACTGTACGTTACATTTAACTATTACATATGGCAATGGTATATAGTGTCCTTTGTTAGAGGTTATTGCTATGATACTGTGTTCCTATCTTCGACTGTCATGACTATAATTGAAACACTCCATACTTCTTTTATAATTCAATTTTTTTTTAATACAGTTGACGCAGTCAGGAGTAGGGTGGCGGGTGTCGGAGCTGAAATCTTTCAACCAGTTAGTTAAAACTTTATCAGTTTAATAAGTCTAATTTATATATAGCTATATGGAGTATTATTAACCCATTCAAGTACATAATATGCAATAACCTCTCTGTTCTCTATCCCACCCCTTCCATCTCCTTCCCCTGACGTTCCCCTTTTACCCCCTGCCCCACCCACCCGGCTTAGGATTCTGCCTCTAATGAGATATTCCATGCAGTTGGGACAGTTAGAAGTGGAGAGAGTGCGTCAATTAGATCATTATTTGTGCAGTAATACATCAATACTTATATAAATAGGTCCAGTGAAACCAGGAGGAGTGTACCTTATGAACGGAGGTTATTCTAACAGGCAGACTGCTGGAGTCGAGGCTAGGACACAGTTTCCCTCAACCACCAATGACCAGCTACAAGGTTAATTAATAAAATTAATATAATTTTACATGTATAAGATAAAAATATCACTATAACCAATGATTGTCGTATATATTGTTCATTACATGATATAGGATACCACATTGAACAAGGGCACATACTCCAGAACACCACTGAGGATCTGGCAGCATCAGGACCGAAGGCTGAAAACCATAGAGGCCAGGTATGGTAATGGCTGACATATATCACGTTGTTACACTGAAATTTATAATTGCGATCCTGGTAGATTAAAGTATATACAAGGGATTTAAACAACGCCCATGTGATATTCGGTCCTGAATCTTCTGTAAGTTTCATACATGTTCATAATGCATGTGGGTAGTAAAAATGTTACAAAGTATTTTATAATGCTTTTCCTACCCCGGCCTATACACACGTTAGGAGTTTGGCCTATATAGCTGGTCTCACTGTGTTAAGCAATTCATTTTTATTTCAATGTTTTTAGTGTACTTGTTATTATGAAAAAATGCATTAACTTGTTTGTTATTATTCACAACAGATTGATGGATATTTTGGATTCGATTTTGCCCTGGTTGATTTCCAGCTGGATGGTTATGATAGTTTAGTCGTAGGATGTCCCCTTTGTGACGAGGACAGGGGTATAGTATATGTATATACTCACACTAGAGACGGGAACAATCCGGTACATAAATATTACACTTAATTACATCCACTTACACACATACTACAGTATATAACATACAGTGGAACCTCCGAATAAAGGACAGTTTGGGACCCTATATAAACTGAAGTGCTTTGTCCTTTATAGAGAGGTTGTCCTCTTTTGGGAGGTCAAAATCTATTAGACAAGTCTATTTGGGACACTGATGAGTGTCCTTTGCTAAGAGGTTTATTATACTATGTCCCTTTCTCTGAGTGTCCACTATCGGAGGTTATACTTTATACACAGCAATAGTGGTAGTATTCATTACACGTACTATAAAAGTTCGTATCTCATTAATATTCATAGCAATAATTACATAATAACTGCCATATTGTAATGTATTAAGTATGGATACGCATGGGCGATAATAAATTATATGCTTTATAGTTCAATGAGAGTGGTTACCAGGCTATCAATCTACCTGGCAACACCCAACAACAGGCACAGTTTGGAATGGCAGTGGAGAATATCGGAGACGTAGATCAGGACGGGTTCGAGGACGTGGCAATCTCCGCCCCTTATCAGGATATGGGCGTGGTCTATGTGTTTAGAGGAAGCCGTAATGGATTAGTCACGGATGCTTATCAGGTGAGAATAAAAGGGTTAAATAACCAGTAATTATTAAATTAATAACTGAATTAATAACCAGTAATTGAAATTTTTTTTAAATTCATAGGTGATTTCTGCTCCAGTTGGAAGTGAGAATTTTGGTTATATCATTACTGCTGGTGGAGATGTGGACAACAACATGTATCCTGGTTAGTTAATTAAAATTAATTAACTTCATAAAATATGTTTCACAATTTTGTACGTATACTATAGATTTCACAGTTGGTGATCTAAGTAATAAGGCAGTGTACACGTATCGTAGCAGTCCTATAATCGATGTTGGGATATCCACTGCAGAAACTGATCTTACTTTAGACTATTCCGTGAGAAATTGTCTACTACAGGAGCAGGGCATACCATCGATATGGTAATAGAAATCAGGAATTAAAGGGGGGGGGGGTGGGTTGGGGGAGGGACAGCTAGGAAATAAAGGGGCGGGGCTGGAGCTGAGGGGGTAAGGCTTGGAAGATCCTAATGTATAATTTTGTTATATATTAAATATCTTTTATTTTCAGTTTCAATATTACTCCATGTTTCAACTTCTCAACCAAGTACGGAGGTGTTGAGGAATTTGGTAAGCATTGTTATAAATAACTGCTAGATATTAATAACCACTCCCATTGCCACGCCCCTTAACCCTCTACAGCTGTCAAATACACTCTCATCGTTGATGAGCAACAACAACGTGTGGGGCTACAGGATAGCATATTGACTAATCGAGTTACTAGAGAGGTGATAGTGAGGAACAGCGAGCCCAGGACGTGTGATGTATCGCATACATTTCTACTAGTGGTAAGGATTATTTATATACAATACATTGTTACAAATCCAAGTTTTGACATTTGAAGGCTGGTTTCCAATTGCTTGCACGAGGATAAAATAGTGATTAATAGAGCAGAGCTTAGCTCATGTATACATTATGACAAATGAAATTCAAACTATAGATTTATAATAGTATACAAAGTGCTAATGGCCAACATACTCGGCAAAGACATGCAATTAAGCTGGAAGTTGCCTTGTGCATGGTAGACTTAACATAAAATTAATATTCCGTTGTTATATTTCCGTTCACTCAATGTTTAGCCCTTCTTCTCCACTCTGAATGCCATTCCTCTAAGTATATCCATCACCAATGCTGACTCTCTCCTTCCTCTTTCCTCTATGGACTCAGCGATACATGGTGGAGACCTCCATCCTATCATGAGCCTTACCTCAAATGGCTCCAGTCTACAGTTACAGGTATGTATATCCACTATAATTATTGTATAATATGTGTTAGTCAATAAAACACAAGATATAATGTTTGCTGTATAAATGTATGGGGTTTTGGCATATAAAATAATACTGTATAATTATATCTAAGTGGGCAGCAAAATACGATGACCTTTCAGTATTGTTTAATTATAAAACACCTTTTGATTTTACCACTGTACATATGTGCAGATAGTACCTGTTTTCTCTACATGTTTAATTGTGTATTAATTATCACTATTGTATGCCCGTACATAGGTTGTGCCTAATTATGTTCAAAACTGCGGCTCTGATAATATGTGTGACCCCACCTTCAATATTACTGTGGAACACGACATTCCAACTGATGAGTAAGCCAGAGTTCTTTTCCCTTTTTATAAGGTATAATTTGTCTATTTGCTTTCATTTTCAGTGATGTGATTCTATGGGCGTCGGGATTCACGTTCAGTCTTGTCATCCGACTAGAGAACACTGGAGATGATAGTTTAGCGTCTGAAATAGTCATCAATGCTCCGACCGGAATACAGTTCAGTAATTCAGAGTCTGTCACGGATTTTGCAATCTCGTCCTGCGAGAGCCAGAGAGAGATACGATGCGCATTGAAAAACCCAATAATAAAAAATGAAATTGTGAGTACATAAGACGTACCACAGTGCATGTATACATGGTGGATCAATTTCACACTGACACTTTTCACCTTTGACCTTTAAACTTTAAACCTTAACAGGTCGAGTTCCGTATATTCTTCAGACCAAATGCATTAGAGACTGTATTCAATGGAGAGGATCTGTCGTTTGGATTCACCGTGATGCAGAATGGCAAAGCACGTGGGGCGTCATCAATCTCTTTGCCAGCTAGATCTTTGGCGTCGTATGAAGTCAGGGGAAGGTCTGCTGTACAACACATTGTGTATATGACAGATGATATCGATTCTTTGTTTCAAATAGTTTTGGTGTCGAACAGCAGCAAGCTACCCGTTTCAATCCCTCGGCAAATCAATCCAGCATGTCATTGACTTCTCAAGGACCAACAATAAACTATCAGGTTAATAACGATACTTAACCCACCACATGACAGTCACATGACCTATCACGTGACCTCACCATTGCAAATCGACATACGTTAAAGCCAAGGATGCACTATATTGCTATTCAGTGTTTGAGTGAACAATGAATCTTATTTGTTCTTAGTTGAATATGGAACAAATTGCAAGCTGACAGTGTATATCTTAGCATCTTTGGCCTTTAAATTCAAATACCGTACTATAATGTATTTGATTACGATGGCTATATGCATGCATGATATGGGTTAATGTGTGTTAATCCCTTATCAGGTAACCATCAGCCACACCGGATACAATGATGAAGAGAGTCCAGTACCCTCACTGATTATCAATGTTGCGTGGCCAGCCATGTTAACTGTTGAGGGAGGAGGGATAGTCCCTCTACTGGTGCCCACTGGAATAGTTAGTTAACTATTAATGGTGATAAATAAAATAATATTTCTGAAGGTTTTCGCTATTTTATTTGCTCTAATGAACTGCTATCCTTTTAGCAATAGAGATGTATTGATGTATATATACGTGTAATATGTATTTATTATACAATATAGGTGATCATTGGCTCTGATAGTACCACCTGTCGGCAGTTTGGCGCCATTCCCAGTCACCTACTTCAAGGCAATCAGCAGTCACCGTTGGTGTTACCCAACATTACTGCAGACACGCCCACAAACAAGGTGATCAATCGAGTTATATAACATAACATGATAGTATACACATACATGTATACACTTCTTTGTCTATAATGGTTAATTGAATGATATATACTTTGAAGTGATCATAAAAACCCAACATACTTGGCTGTTATTTGTTTAATCATTGCAGTCTCAAAACAGAAGCAGCAGTATATTTTATAGGATGTATTATATTCTAATATACTCACTCCAAATTTTTTTTTCTATTCTCTTTAATTCATAATTCCAAATTTCCATTCCAGCAATGTTCAGATAACGTAACCTGTGGTATAATACAATGCCAGGTGCTAAACCTCCAGCCACAGCAACGTGATGCGGCCACACCTCCTATACAAATCTCCATCTTCTCAACTTTATGGGTATTTAAAAATGCAGCTATCTCTAATAACTATTAATAACTATTATTAATTACTTTAGAGCAATGCAATAAGAGATACATTAAACATCAGCATACAAGCACAGACGTATTCTCAGACTACTTACCCTTCAATACAGCAGAGTATCACAAGTGCACTGGTTTGTTATAAGTGTTTATAATTGCTCTCTGTTCTATATCTGCATGGTCTTATGTATTTACTTTATGTATCTCCTCAGACGACCATACTGCTACAGCCAGCTGTTACTGAGACCCTGAGGGACTGCTTCCAGCTGTGGATTGTTATAGTCAGCGTTATTGGAGGGCTAGTTCTAGCGTTCATACTAGTCTTAATCCTTGGGCTGGTCAGTTAGTACTACCGTGCATGTTGTGTTTCATTGCATGTCAGTGTTTATTGTACTGTCTATACCTACTCTATTCATACCACAGTGTGGATGCTTTGGGAGAGGATATTATAAGAAGAAGAGGGAGAGCGAACAGCGGGAAAAAGTAGCCAGGAGCAACAGTGAGAGGAGATTCAGCCAAGGATATATCCCCGGCCCAGGTTGGCAAATATCCATTACATGGGGCACTACAGATATGGGGTTTATATTATGTTCATGCATATTATTATAAGGATTATTATATGGATGTGTGTTTGTGTGTGTGTGTGCATGCGAGTATTTAGTTTGAAAATGAATAATATACATATGCCATTTTCTTTCATGCAATTATGTCTGTATTTCTTTTTCCGCAGATGTTTACACTAAAAAAACCAGTACAGAAAACCAGGTAGGTAAAACGCACTGTATAGTGCAGTAATATATGCCTCCAATTACTGCATGCTACTTATACTCCATCATGGTTCCCCTCATAGTATGAAGATGAGATAAAAGTAAGCAATGGTGCTGATACTGGTCCAGCCATACCGGAATCTTTCGCTCCTTATTCTGCAATAACCAACAACGATGAAGAGCAGATAACAGATGAGTTGGTGAAGAAGACAGCTGTGCTTAATCCAATGGCCATTACAGCGAGTGGCACAGAGACAGTTGATGGTGGTGGGGACCCAGACCTGGAGACTGAAATATAGTTTACAACTAGTTGCAAGTGTATTGTTGATGTTTTCAAAATATGACATGGCGTTATTTTTAGTTCTGTAATAGTACACCTATTTTTAGTTGTGAAATTTTGATGTACTTTGTCTATAATATAATTACAATAATTAATTTTAAAGAACACATCTGTTCAGAATTAGTCAAGGGTACCGGGTAGGAATTTCAGTTTCTTGATAATTTCCTTTTTAAAGCCACGCCTTTTAATGAATTATGATGAGTGATGACGTAATTGAGACGTCATTGCACAGTTAAAAAATAACATGGCCGAAATAACTCGAAGTTTATCCCCAACACAGCAAGCACATTTCGCTCAGGAGAAGCTTCGGCAGATTTATACAGAGACTTGCTTATGGCTCGCACCCCACAAAGACTTCCTACACTTACTACAGGACATCATATTATGGAGGAAAGTGGCCGTTTCAGCCGTTATAGTGTGCCTCGTTGAACTATTCTTTTGGTATGTAAAAAGTAAACCAAATCAAAAAAACGTTAATTTGAAAGCACTTATGAAGCTGTGTGTGTGTGTGTTGGGGGGGGGGGGGGGAATTGATGTGGTTAGCTAAGTTATTCATTATTACCCGTTGGATTTTAAAATGTTCCCAATTGGTTCGTCTTTCTTCCCTCCCCCTCCTATTTTCCCCTTGCCTCTCTCCCTTCCATTATTCCCCTTTTATTATATTATACTTTAGGCATCTGTATACTAGTGATAAGACATACATCACGGTAATATCTGAAATCGGGTTTTGGTGGTTGTTGGCTGACGCTTTCTGGGTGGTCGCAACTCGAGACAGGAGACTATCCAATAAGAAGAAGGCAGAGGAGGATAATCGAGAGAACAGAATAAGCGGATGGTTACGACGGAGACAGAAGGAATTGAGATACATGTGCCTGGAGGACGCTATTACAAGCGATGCCAAAGAACTACGGTCAGAAATATATTATATATTAGTATCTATGTTGAACCAAGGCGCTCTGCTATAAATGAGGACACCCCCGAAATAGTTTCCATTTAATGAAACTAAAGCCTAGACCAACAATATTTGAATGTACCCTTAATCTTTGACGCAGACAAGATGGCTGCTCAATAGACTGTTTCCAGGCGTACATCTTATGTAACATACATTCTAGTCTAGTATCATCTTTTGGACTAAGTTTAACTCTTCAACTCTTTCTCTAACCTGCATAATTATAATCAAGACTTGACACAATAATAAAATTATGGTGCCACTGTTATAATGTAGTGTTGTTTTAATGTAGCTTTGCTCTATATAGTTAGTATATAGTTAGTTTTCAATCTTGAAAAATAATTTTAGTTAGTTATAGTTAGTTTGCAACCAAGAGACGTAATTTTGTGATGTTTTTAACGGTTAATGCAACAATAAAACATCACTTTTTACACAATTTTCTATCTTTTCATTGAAATTAATGATAAACATTTGAATCGACCTTCTGTATTGTATCAATCAGCATTTCAGTTGTACATTTTCGCTGGCAAATTGAAAAATAAAAATCAAAAATAAAAAATCGAAATTTCAAAATTGAAAATTACGTCAACGTCCCAGAGCCTCGTGTCGACGTCCCAGAGCCTCGCGTCGATGTCCCAGAGCCTCGCGTCGACGTCCCAGAGCCTCGCGTCAACGTCCCAGAGCCTCGCGTCAACATCCCTGAGCCTCGCGTCGATGTCCCAGAGCCTCACATCGGCGTCCCTCGTCGACATCCCAGAGCTTTGCATTCTTTTAGTTAGTTATAGAAAAATGATTTGGTTAGTTAGCTAAAATTAAGTTAACTAAAACAATACTAAAGTCTGTTCACATTGAGTTGAGGATTTGCTCATTAGATATTCATCTAAAATTCATTAATTATGGCTACAC